>OW679200.1:24911504-25098148 GCA_940337035.1 Agriotes lineatus | reverse complement strand
ATCCTAAGTATGCAAATTGACTAACTATTTACTTCAAACCCAGCTACATACTGCATGCGTATGTGGTTATTATTGGCTCGTTCTATGATCATGACTTTAGGTTTAGGTGCATTCAGTTCAAGTTCATACTAATGATTTATATTAACAAGCTTCATCATAATGGTTTTTAGTTCGTCTTCCTTTGCAGCTAGTATATACGTATCATCAGCATATCTCAAATTGCTAATCCTCATTCGATTCGACGATAACTCCTTCCGCCCATTTATCTAAAATCTTTTGCATTACATATTCGCTATATAATATATTAATAATAATAATAATATAATATTGAACAACAACAGCGAGAGTATGCATACCTGTCTTGTGCTCTTGAATAATTTATACTTCTGTGATGTGACTTTCAACACCTCCAGTTTCGCTGTATTATTATTATTATTATAAAGTTGCTTGATGAGGTCTGGTTTATCAGATGGTGTGGAGTTCCCATTCTTTTTAATATTGTCCATACTTCAATCTATAGGATGTTGTCGAAAGCCTTGAAGTAGTCGACAAACCACATATAAATGGAAACGCTATATTGACAATTATTCGCCTAGATTTACTTAAAAAAATGCAGAGAATGCAACTTACAGATTGATATTTATTCAACTGAAGCAACACTTCGATTAAGTTGCTAGAACTTAGAAGTTTAGAAATTTCTCAAAAAAAATGTGCTGATGAAAGTACACTACAAATAACAAAGATAAGTAACAGCAATGACAATACAATGGCACAGACGCCCAAACTGGTGTAAATATTGACCCCAGCTACAAATTTTTTTTAATAATTTTATATAAAACTTATATAGGTACCCATACTATAACACATTATATCCCAAAATGGACAAATTTAAATCATGCAACATAAAGTTGTCATTAAAAATGTAACAACCTTTAACCTGCTTTTAACCTTGTTAAACTGGGTGGTGCTAAAATCAGAGATGGAGATATCAAGTTTTTCTGTATAAGCAAGGGCACCCCAGTCACAAGCTAAACACCCACGACTAGTTCGAGCACAGCTGGACCAGTGTTTGCAATAATATGCAAGTTCGTCCCATGGTGTCTACATATCTGAAACAGCAGGAATTAAGCGTCATACGTTGCCACTGAATTTAAATTTTCTAAAATGTCAACTATTGTCCACAACGTTTATTGCGATTTTCGGCTTCGGTTTTTTAAATTGCTTTGAAATTATAGTGCAAAAATAAGAGCAAATGCAAGTTATAAATTCATTACGGTTTCTGATGTTCATCTAGAAGACCAAATAGCCATAACGAGTAATAAATGTAATACCACAAACACGTCCTCTAGAATGGTTTCTTTTTGTGTGGGAGATTGTTAGGAAACAGACTTATTTATTAGATAATAGCCTTCGGAACTCACAGCTCTATAATATTGGAACATCCCGCAGGTAGGGTGCTATTGTTACGCTCCCAAATTTAAGATCACTTAATTTTCAAATAAAAGCTGAAAGGATTAGACGGACATTTGGTTATTTTAAGAAATAATGCTATCTTGATGTCTTGTGGAAGTTAGAGATGCAGTATATTAGTGTATCTAATATGGACAATTATGCTAAATTAGCTATTATAATAGGGTTGCTTAGATGATATTAGAAAAGCAGATGTTATTTTTCAAAAATAAGAGATTAGAATTAATGAAACTATATTACATACAACTTTTTGCATAGTATCTCTTCAATTACACCGGGCTCTTCTTCAATGTATTGTTATAATGTGTGTATGATTTGATATTATTATTATTAGATTTTTATTTAAATAAATGACTCTATTATCTCAAAGGGTTGGGTTTTTTACATTCTAGAAAATATGATTGAATGTATAATTAGAAGCAATACATTTGCTATTAAGATAATTACCGTGGTTTTTATGATAGTAGTAGCTTGGTTATCCAATGGGACAGCTACAAATTTAAATATTTTAACTGATGGGAACAACTTTACAAACATGGCACTCCAACCTCACTATCTATCAAAACAAGTTGGCTTTATGTTAATAATTACATCAGTGATTACTTACGAGTGTGCTGTCTAAGTGATTTAACAAACCTAAGAAACTAGACGCCACAACAAGACACTCATGATGAGCTTCTTCTAGAAATGCGCAAAAACCTACGTCACTTAAAAAAATCACCAACTTCTATGTTTAGGATAACTTTCTCACCTTATTTGGCTTCCCTGATGCAAAATAGAACATCAAGCGTTCCCAAAGTAAGTCCCACGACGGACAGAGGCTCCTCTTTCTCTCCGTTGGCCTGCTGTAACAAGCCAAAAACCGCTTTGAATGCCGCCTGCAGCTTGCAACACTCTAAAACTTCTTACAAATCCGTTTTTGCCACAGTCCTAGGGCTCCGCACAGCTCAACACGAATGTCGCAGCCTCCTTCCCTCTTCCAGGGCTATGCTAACCTTGCAATAGCAGAAGAAACTCTTCTAAAACCTATCCGAAAGACACTGCACTAATTATAAAACAATGAATTGGAAAATGAGTATTTAATCAGTTTTAAATGGATTATTTGTGGGGACGCCAAAATAACACCTCAAAGCTTCGCTTCGCTTGTCTATTGTTCTTTCGTTTTCGTTACTTTTACATTGTTATTCATAATTTCTAACTCTGCTCTGATTATATTTTATGTTTCAATCAGGGCTAATACTATTTTTAATACAGTTTTTACAAATTATTAACTCACAGTCAATGCTATTCATACAATTTACAAAAAATTAACTAGCATATTTATAAAATATATTGTAAAATAGTATTTGAAATGCTTCAAATGTTATTACTTAAAAGTGTTCATTGGCGTATATATTTTAAAAAGCATATTGGAAGAATATCTTGAGTGAAATCAGTACTGCACCTATTACTTCGGATTAAAAAATGGCGTGTGGCCATTACACGACATTCTTTTACTGCGTAACTTGCCCACACAAATTTCAGTTGCCCGACAATTACTTTAATAATATATAACACAAAGATAGATGTTATTTTTTCTCTCAAGGTATAAAACTATATAGCTATGTTAACCAAAATTAACTGCTTTTTATATTTATTTCTAATTTCAATGGAAAAAAAGTAAGGTTTGTATACATTCAATTTTGAAATTTTTTTCAACAATTATACAAACCTACCAAAGAAGTTTTTTAACAAAAATAAGAGAGAATTGCGTAATATATAACACTATTTAAAAAAAAATAATTTTCGGGATTTTAAGGATTTTTTTGAAATTTAATTTTGCGACTTTTTTTACAAAAGTATTGTTAGCGGCAGATAATTGTATAATATAGGATTTTATTCTAGAAAATTCAATTTTTATTAAACAAACATGAACATTTTCCGGAAAACGAAACACATAAGAGTAAAGTACCACTTCCAAGTGGTCATTTTTAACCAAAGAGCAGGGGGTCCTCCCAATTTATATTAAAAACGAAGATACAAATTTTCATTTCGTTCGATTAAACCGTCTGGGCTGTAGAGAAGGTAGGCTCATAAAATCACAGACCTACAGACTGACAGACAAATCTGTCCTCTGTTCTCTCAGCATTTTCTATTTCTTATTTACTTTTCAGTGCGACTCGCGACGTGCGCATGCTAAACAGGAAACCACAATGGCTAATTCAGCTAAGAATCACCGTCGTGGGCTGCGCAGCACGCAGTTTCCGGGTAGGTGTCTTTTCGCTCCTACTTATGAGTTATCGAGATTACTCAATTTTGACTACTCTATAAGTAGATTCGCTCGAACAAGAACAATCTGTATCTTTGAATATAATAGATTCCAGAAAAAATGTTATTAAAAAATATCCCAGGTATATGGAACGGCAATAGCGTATGTTACTTTTCTCTTTGATAGATTTTACTTTACAATAAAAATAAGTTTCTAAGATAATATAATTAACAACGCAAGATGCAGACTTAAACGTTTTGTTTATAATTGCAAGAGCTTATGTGACATGTGGCACTTAGTAGAGGTACCAACATGGACTCACGATATGGATTGAAATCAACGTCAATCCTGGTGACAGGTGACAAAAAAAATCTAAGAAAATTTCTATGGATAACTCGGAATGTATCGCCTATTAACACTTTTGACAGGCAACAAGCCTCGGCTTTGCCTTGGCTTGTACTTGTCCACCTCAAATGTCAATAAGTTCTTAAATTCCCTGTCACTTAAATAGCTATTATTTAACATTCTGCAACCGTTCTGACTATCTTCAATTTGACAGCTATGCCAAACATGTTCTATAAATTAAACAAAAACAGATGTATGTTGCTTATTAGTAGCTTCAGCGTACTTATGCGAACGTTTTGTCCGTCCGTCCGTCTGTCTGTCCGTCCGTCTGTCTGTCTGTCCGTCTGTCTGTCTGTCTGTCTGTCTGGATCGCCTGTAACTTTCGAACGGCTACAGATATCGAAATTTTGAAAGGGGGCAAAGTTGTTGCTAAGGTCCCGAGCACCTTCATGCGTTATTTGGTTTTGGCGAAAGGTGGCGATTTTCCACTTTTCAAAATTTCCAAGCATTGTAGCACAGTGGCGGCTTGTCCACTTGACGCCATCTACAGAAGTTCGGTGGTCACGTTTTGAACTACACATTCTGGGTGCACTATAATACTTAGGGCCGGTTGCAGAAAGCAATGTTAAGTCTGGTGTTAGCTAACGCGACGTCAAAGTGAACAAAAACGAATCAAATCTCAAATGCTTATGGTAACTAATACATTAGTAAACAAAATTTGATGCGATTTTGTTCACTTTGACGCGATGTTAGCTAACACCAGACTTAACATTGCTTTCTGCAACCGGCCCTTAATGTTTTCGCAGTGCTGAAGCTACTCTTTAGACCTGTACTTGAGCAGTTTATTAGTTCTTATCTTTATTTAATCGCATCCTACTGACACAAAATAGAAGGCAAGCGCTTTAGATTGCCAGATACCATGTACAATGTAAGAACTCTCTCATTCGACTGGAAGAACTGAGATATACTCCGACTATGCGACACCAGAAGGACGTTGGTTACTCTTGTATGTGGGAAAGGAAACAACATCAGAAGAAGATATATGTTTCCTAGTAAACAAGAAAAACAACTAAATAGATTATCACTTCGCGTAACCTGCACTATTTTTCAGATAAACGGCAGATATAATCTAAATAGATCATGTCGATGTAAAGTAGAAAAGTTTCATGGAGATGTCACAACCACTCTTGTTCAATGGAGATGCTATTTTAATGTTATTGTAAAAAAATTGTATGCTAAAGTTATCTGCAAATTGCATGAAACTGAAACATCATTAGGAATATTCCGCAGATCAAAAAAAAAGAGAGAACAGACGCTGGTAGGTTTTATGCAACAATTTGGTTTATATTTGATGAACAGATTTTGCCCTAACAGATTAAATGTAATGTCACGGTACTAAGCAGCATATCGGTTTAAAATTACAGCGGCGAGTTAGAGCAACAAAAAAAAATAAATCACAAGCGGGAGTAAAAATTTTATAACAGAAATGAAAAAGTGGAATCCGAAAATACAATATCGTCAATGATAGATACAAATGAACTTCAACATGTAGACATAGACAAGAAAACAGAAAGCATGGTAAATGTTATACAAGAGACAGAAAAAAATCACTTCAAGACAACAAATTTCACACATGAAAAACACAAAAAATTTTATGGATCGACCAAGAAAATAATAGAAACAGGCGATTAGGGTTTGTCAGAAATACAAGGCATAACTGAGACCATATCTAAAGAATAAAAGAGAGTCAAAAAATACGAGCATGAAAATATAAACAAACAAAACATCAAGAGGGAGAAAAGAGATATTTAAACTAGAAGATAAATGTAGAAGAACTATTAATTGCAAGTAGGGAAGAAAACTCCATATAGAATAATTCCAAAGGGAGCTCTACATATGCCGGTCAAAAAATATGAAAGAGAAGAAAATAAAAAAATCTGGTGTGATACACTCACACAACTTCCTTTTACAGTGATCTTATAATTAGTCAAAAATTTAATTTTAAATTTTTAAGCATTTGTCAAAAATTTTAAAAAATTACGAATTCTACAAAAACGGTACAAAATAGAGCGTTAGTTGAAGAGACAAATTTTCTCTAAAATCTTAAGCAGAATTCAAAAATGTAATAATATACCGGGTGTTCTATTTAAAATAGGAGTTAATAAAAAAAATAGAAAAAAAACAAAAGAAACCCACTTTAGAAGTATTCAACTGGAAAATCACCTATCTCACGTCAATGCACATTAAAAATGTAATAAAAATGTGAAGTTTGAAAAAAATCGTTAGAGCCGTTTTTGAAAAAATCGAAAAAAACTGAAAAATCACAAGAGTAAACACCTACTTCCGGTTATGCGATTTTCTTTAAAAGCTTGCTGTCTTATCTACATAGTACACAAAACTTATATATGAAGTTTCAACGCCATACCTCTTTTCGTTTTTGAGATATTCTGTTCACAGACAGACAGACACACAGACAGACACACAGACACACAGACCAATGAAAAAAAATATGTTTTTTGGGATCAGGGGACTCTAAAACGTGAAGATCTGTTGAAAACTCAATTTCGAATTTTTGGGGTGAATCCAATACTTCCTTTATCGTAAAAGGAAGTAATAATGGGAAGAACAGTCATGAATCAAAACTTTAGAGCTGCCTGATACATAACCAAGGAATAACTAAACGCAGCTTTAAAGACTTCGAAGATAAAATATCTCTTGGGCAGACCAAATAGTTGTACAAGCGATAAAGTTCGTAGGTTCTAAATTGATAAAAACATTCTAAGTCTAGTCAATGCAAGTCTATACAGCGGAGGAACAACACAGTAACAATTGCTTGGCATAACAAAGACGGTATATCCGGTCTAATAAACTATAAAGTAATTAGTCATCTATATCAACTTTAAAAACTATTTACCAAACTAATTACGAAACGTCTATAATGAGAATTTGACTCCGACCAACCTAGGGAGTAAGCGCATTTTAAGAAGGAATATGGTACCAACGACCATCTCCTAACAATAAAAGTTCTTATACAGAAGATGGTCCATGTAACAAACCACTTGTATTAATATTTATTGACTTCTAGAATGTATACTGTTGAAACAACGAAATTAACAGCACTTAGGGAATGTAGAATCGAATACACATGATCGAAATGGATGGTATAGTAATTTATTATACAAGACGATAAAGTTAAATTTTATCCACGAGTGAATCGTTTAACGTCGAGACGAAGTCGAGACGTTAATGATTCAAGAGTGGATAGAAATAACTTTATCGTCGTGTATAATACAATATTTTTTTCTATAGCATGAACTTTAACAATTTCAAAAGAAAATAAAGACAGTCCATGACATTTCAAAATGTCAGTAGCTAGATTGGGTTGCTACGATAATGTCAAGCTGTCATATTTAATTTAAACAAAAGTTAGAAAATTAAATTACTTTATCTATCCTTGATGTTAAAGTGCTACTTTATCTACCCTTGCTGTTAAAGTAAAACTTGACCTTTTGTTTTGAGTTGATAAAAGCACACTTTAACATGTGCTATAGAAAAAAATATATTATTTATAAAAATGTAACAACCATTGTCAAACTTTATTAACTTTCAGATAAATTCAAAATGTATTCGACAGGCTGGTACCATATAGCCAAATTTATTTGTAGAAACGTTAGAACATTACTTTAAAACCTTGAAATGAAAGGCAGAGAGTTTAAACGTGTTGCAAGCCGATACTCGGGAATTTAAAAAAACAGCGCAAAACGTCGGACTAAAAATTAAAAAAGACTATGACCAATCTTGTTTTGTGTGGAGAAATATTAGTGGACATAAATATCGTAAAATAAGTCTTCGAATATAAATATCTTAGTCATGAAGTTTTATCAAAGAAAGAACCACACACGTAAGATTTAAAGAAGAATTGGTTTAGAATAGTCGGTCCTTAGAAAACTTCGATACATAAAAAATTATCTCAGCTCTTACCACTAAATCAGTAAATAAACGGAGCAGGATGGCTTATTCTATTGTTCTCCATTGCGTACAGTGCCTCGCTTGGTACCTCATAGCCAGAGTTCTGGTGTGCACTACGCCTAAAGAAAGAAATTGAACAACAATATTTATTTACATTAGTCTACAAAGAAAAATGTTAAAGTTAGAGAACTTAAATGTATTTTACAATATGTGATAATCAATAAAAAATCGATGACTCTTTGACACGTCCTGCACCTGTCACCGCTGCAACCCTGTAACGAAATTTTGCGGAATTCGTAAAGTTGTTATTTTGATCGAGTTCCTCAAAAGGACTGGGTTACTTAAGTTTGTACGCATTCTTGAAGTTTACATATGTATTTCGGGCACGAGTCTTGGGCCCGGGAAGGGCTGAAAATTGGCCCAAAGTTGCGGCTGAATGCGGTGATTTTTTAGAATATTTCTTTGGAGTTTAAATTCGTTGGAGACTACGCGGCCACCTTCTAGGTGGATAATATATAATTACAGTGACTATTTGGGAAAGCTTGCCACGTACACTAAATCAGCAAAGGCGGTATTAAAGGCCATTTGCGATTGATATATACAGGGGCTTTCGGAAAAAAATTACCTCGTGCATCGAATCAGCGCTCCGTCGGCGTCGGTATCAAGGGATGGTTACGAGTTTTAAAAGTGATAATTATATACGGCACTCCTAAAAAAATTTGCCTTCTGCACAGAGACAGAGTTACGGCGGTATAAAAGGGTTTTAGAGGCGATAGTTATGTACCGGCTCTCGGGAAAATTTTAAATTGGGCACCCAATCAGCGCTACGTCGGTATTAAGGGCTAGTTAAGGGTTTTATGAGTCATAATTATACGCCGCACTGAGACAGCCCAGATGCATTATCAGGACATGTTCCTTCTCAAACTGGATTTTTCAGTATAAGGAGAAGGTTTTCAGCTGATCGAAGCGAAATTCCTAAGCCACCAAGCTGGATATCTTAGGCCGAAGCGTGCGGGTTTCTACCCCCCCCCCCCCCTTGAGACTGAGAATTTGTAATAGGAAGAAACGGCGCTCAGGCTCTCCTCTTCTGGCCGGTTTGTGCTCTGTTATGCGATGTCCAGTTTCCTCTGCCCAGGAAATTTGCTGGGGGTTAGGCATCTCTTGGTGCCTACCAGAAACATCTAACGCACAAAATATTCATGCCTGAATTAAATGCAGTAATATGGATACATGCAAATTGACAGAAAAAATTGCAGACACAAAGAACAGAACCCACCGATATAATCAAAGGAGCGACTAAATTGAAATGGAACAGGGCTGGGCATGTGGCATGGCTCCACTACAATCACTGGATAAAAAGAATAATTGAATGAAGGTCTTACTAAGATGATAGAAGTAAAGGAAAACCATCGAGTCGTTGAACTGAAATATTAAGGAAATATCGAGAAACTGGAATAATAAGGCACCATGAAGGAAAAATGAGAAACCGATGGCGGTATAATAAACTAAAAATATAATTCGAAATGCTAATGTCAGAATGGATACTTTTTTGTATCGCAAGCGAACAGAAAATTAAATGCATGATCTTTATGTATATTAGTGGTCTAAGCCTAAGAGGTAGCGTCTGTGTCCAATTAAAAACGACGATACACTGTAAATGCCAAACGGCAGCTAACAAGAGGAAGGCCTAACTTTCACACAACGTAAAAAAGTATTGGTATAAAACCTGGACATTTCATCCAATAAATCCAGAACCCATATACCGAGATGGTCAAATTGAGATTTTCAGTAGTTACATATTTTCTGCATATTCCACACATCCAGTTATGTATTTGTCGTAGGCATAACACAACTGTAGGCAATTTTTATTTGCCTAAACTTATTTTAAGTGTCTAGTATATAGGACGCAAATCCGACTAGACACAAATAAACGATTAGAGGATGAAACTAACCTAAACAACTTAGAACCAGGCACAGCATCTTTGCCGAATTTCGTTATATGACTGACATTAAAGCAAATGGTATGTTATGTTTATGTATGTATTATCTCTATTTTGTACCTACCAGTATAGAAGCTGTTTTTGTACGCTTGCATCTGGTGGTGTAGTACCCAACTTGACGCTGTTTCGGTTGACCAAGTTGGAGCGCGTCTTTATGTGCTTGCGTAGCAACCATTGTGTTAGGTGTATGTCTTGATGATGTGTTGACCTTGTTACTCTACCTTTTAGGTCTGTGATTCTGAGCAGAGCAGAGATAATTTGGTTCACAACTGTGAACGGTCTTACCGAACCAGATACCGATCGCCAAGGCTGCTGAAAAATTTCGCCCATCCTGGGATTCAAACTGAGGACTTGCTTAATGCAAACCTAACGCTCTACCAGCTACGCTATTTGGATTGTACGCAAATCATCATTTGAATTTCTCTGCTTGAAAATGGTTGTCTGAAAGAAATTATTAACTAGAAATTGACTGCAAAAGTATGTGCTCGCTGGGTTCCAAGTTTCCTTATTGGAAAACAGAAATGAGGTCTCACTGTTTCAAGCTACGATTCAAATCTATATAAATTATGTTTTCTAGAATCAATACTATCGGGCGATGAAGCTTGAGTTCACCATTTTTTTCTTCTTGTCGTCTAATTGAAAGCTGATGTTGAGTGTTTTCATGGGATATATTATTTAACAAAAAACATTAATTTTAGTTTTACATCGCTTACAAATTAATTCTTAAAAGGTACAAAGTGTACGCCTTAACACAATCACGGAATTTGTAATACTAAATGTTGAAATTTATTTAAAGTTAGCAATGTGTTTATGCACTTGCTTACACAAATGCATATTATTTTAAAAGCCATAAAAGTTAAAAATATTAAATAAAACAAAACTGCACTTAACAAAACAATACTGCATGATTAAAAGTGCATCGCTACTTATGCAAGAATAAACAAAGTCTATAAACAGGCACGTAAATTAGCTTTATTGCAGTCTGAAGATAACACCAAGTCAATGACAAAGAAAAACAAAGCATTTTCTGAAACGAAGTATAAAGCTAGTGTTACTAATCGATCGATTATGTTAGTCGGTCAGTGTTTGTTGAAGCTGGTGCACTCACTCATCATAATGAAAAGACTAATTTTAGTTTTTGCTGCCGTCCTAATTGTGACTGAAGGTAAAATAACTGAACTTAATTTGCACTTTACCTAAATAAAGAACTATTACAGGCAGCAAATTGGAAATGCCCTCGTTTGCATCCATTGGCGAACACGTAGCAATCGAGTGCAAATTGGACCACGACCAGCATCCTATCGAGCATATCAAATGGTACAAAAACAACCAATTGTTCTATACCGTGGTCCCATCCAATGAACCTCCCGCTACCAATTTCAACCTTCCAGGAATCGAATTTGATGTGAGAAACAGAAGTACTTTAAAAAATAGCTCCTTATTTTCGATTTTTAGATTTCGGAATCGAGGCAGGACAGAATTGTTATAAAATCTGTTAACGCGCAATCCTCCGGACTCTATACTTGTGAGCTGAAGCTGGAAAATGGCATGGCGAGGATGTCCGGAACTCTGACAGTTTTCCCTTCCAAGGAGTAAATTTATGTGATATATTATTCTAACTATTTCACGAATAAATCGTGAATGGGGCTGTATTTTTTAAGTTTGTAGTTTTTCTTGCATAATTATGCAATGGTTCTAAAAAAATAAAAAATATAAGCACATTTTGATTGCCCTAATTAAAGAACAAATGATATCTACTTGTAATAATATCTTACGCAGAGTGATTTCAGCATACGTGTTCAACTGTAGCCTATAATTGAAAAATGTACAATGTAAGAATTTCTTATATTTTCTATGTAATTTCAAAATATTTCTAGCCCTCGGCACTTTCCATTTAAATGAGTGCTAAACGAGAACTGTAAATATGTCGCGCTACAATAAAAATGTTTTGAGTCTAACCTTCTGCGATAACAAGCTGTCAATAAAATGATCTTCTGTGTGCGGTCGGTTGGGAAATGAATACACCATTAACTTGTATGTTGCAATGAAGTGACCTATTAGAAATCGATCATTTTAAATCTTACGACGTAAGATCGATTAGAAAACATCGCTTTAGGGATTACAGGAGTCAATATAAAAGTAATAGTGAAAGATTGCTAATTTAGATATAGTAATTAGCACTTTAAAATTATGAAAATATTGGTATTCTTATTTTTTCAATAAAACAAACAAGAAAATAACTGATGGTTTATCAAATTTCTTGTTAACTAAGGTTTAGATAATAATACGATGGTGATTCAAAACGACTGTTTTAATATAGTAGACTATAACCGGCAACTATCAATGTTTATTCCGTTAACTGTCAGAGGATGGTTTCTAGCAAGGGCGACTATTATCTTCTTTACTAAGATTACTAAAGACTAGCAGTCCAGTGAGACAAATGTCTCATTTAATAAAACAAAAAAGACCGTTTTGCAAATAGAACGCGTATTCACCACACGTACGTATATGACGTCATTGTTGGTAGCAAACTACCAGTCGCATTCGCCTTGATAAAATTTGCCTAGAATCTAACCTAAAAAGTTAGGATTAGGATAATTAAGATAATAATTAGTGTTAGAGACTGCAATTCGGTTCCTGGCCTGACATGACCATTCCAAACATATAACTTTCATAACTTTTTTCTCTATCTCTTACGGTTTGGCTGCTGAAACAGCCTCCCGGACGGACAGACAAGTCTATTAGATAAAGGGTATTTTACTATGTTTTTATTTTAAACAATAGATAAACATATTTGTGAGCAATAACTGGGTAGCTTTGTAACACTCGAAAGAATCCTTTAAAAATATGCCGCAAGTATTACCGCAAGTTTCACTGGACGGTGTAACGCCCTCTGCAGGTTTTGGAAGGATATATAATACTTAGAGGTTTGAGCATGGCACAGTTTAGCGCATGCACTAGGTATTATTGGGAAATGAGCTATCTCCAGTTTGTTTTAGGATTTGGTAGAACAATTTCCTTAAAGCATTTACTTTCTGCATTTTAGCCTCAAATCCTAGCATTTTCACAATTCACGCAAGTTAAAATCCGTAATTCAGTGATGTACTCAATATCTATTTCCTTACGAAAGTTATTTCCGATTTATTTAAACCAAATCTTTAGCTTGGTAATGTTATCAAACCTTCATTCTGTCAGATATTTATTTCCGTACAGGTCGTTCATAAGGTTATTCGCCCAATTTAATTTATGAATTCACCCTTTGTTCTCTTCTGCCCGTAAAGCAGTTTCAGCTTACCGTATTGTTCGTATTTGTTGTTGTTCTGGCACGCTCAAGTTTCCCTTCGAGTTTCGTGAGAAATGTTTAGTCAGCTCTGGAGATTCGAGAATCTTCTGAACCGTTACCATGAGTGGAAAAAGAAACGTAGATAAGCCGCGTCTGCGCTTGGTCATTTTCGCGCCTGCATCTTCGGCGGGAGCGTCTCTTAGCGTGCAGTTCTCAAGACGTTATGGGGTGACGCTTTGTCCGCGAGTCGGCTTCGCTTAGCCGAGCTCGCACAAAATCTAAATTATTAGTTGTGCAACCACGTTGTTGTTATTGTCAAGAATCGGTGTTTAAGTGATGTACAAGTAAATGTTTGACCGGGGTGCTTCTGTTTCGTAGGGTCAGGCAACCGTAATTACGCATATAGCGGATTATTGATTGAAGCCTTTGCTCATTGTGTTAAACCATCAGTGGAATGAAGGCACGAGTTTCGTTATCATCATCTGCCTGTGTCGACGTGCCTCATTCAAGTTTACCCGTTACGGGGATGTTATATCGCTCATCCTCCCTCGATTATCGCACCTTCATGGGGTTTCCAGCAGCTTTTCTGTCGTTTCTGTTTGTTTGGCACTGGCTTGGGATGCGATTTACAGCTGAAGAAAACAACGTAGGTCAATTTATAGTGAAGCGATTTGCCAAAGTGTAGTTTGGGCCAATTCTGCCCTATTGGTTGATTTAATCGTAAGATGTTGAACAATTCCGTCAAGTTTTATTATATTCATGCTGATTTGTGTTTTAAGCTCACGTAACCGTTGTTGTACTATTTTTGAAGTGTTTGTTGCTAAATTTTGATACTGTAAAGTAGTTTTTGTGGTCGAACTTACCGTCAAGATTGTTTGTAATGTACACATGTCATTTACTACCGTTTGATCATTCGTGTTTCGAGCATAAATTGCGTCGTTAACCCAACTAATCTTTTTGCATATTTTCGGCCGTAATATTTAATCATTGTAACGTTCATTGTCATTTTTTTCACGTGTTATTTCATCAATAGAATTTACTATTAATTGTTTATACGTTTTTTATTGGTGTTTTGTACAGGAACCTAGATGGTGTAAGTAAGTGTAAGTTGTTGTCATTTAAGGTAAGTTTGATCCAGCTGCTTGCAGTCGCCACCTCAGGTTGTGTAGTAACTTTACCTGTGTTGCTGATGTTATTTCTCCCGATTTAGTTAAGAAAGTGGTGGCGTTCCTTTATTTAACATCATTTACCCTTTTGCGTCGAGGCACAGCCCTAACTTTCAGGTAGTATAGAACCACAACCTTCTCGTTGAGCATCCAAAGCCAGAGTACCTTGTTACAGCACATCTCGTAACGAGGGTTAGGGCTGCGTATTCGAATAGATTCCCGATTATGTCGTAAAATCGTTTTGTAGCTAACGGATCGGGCTCTCGAGCGTATGATTTTGTTTTGCACGCTTGAGGGGCTGATCGTTATGTAGTTGGTTCGTTTTCGTCGTGTAACAGATTCCTCCGCTTGTGAGAAGCTCACTAATCTGGCCCCTTTCTGCACTTTTCCTTGAGAAGCAGCGTGGCTGCAAAATATTTAGTACGTTATGTCTAAGCTAGTAGTGTGAGTGCGGACAAAAGAGCGTCAACTATGTGAACTCTGCCCATTATCAATTTGAAAGTGCCTTTACTGTTCGACTTAGACCCTTTAAGACACAGCAGGCCACAATGGTTAAAATCTAGACAACAGTAAACCATATAGAACAGTTTATGAACACAAATCAAGGGATGTTCCGATATAAAACACTTTTTTCGAATGTAAAAAACCCTTTGCACGTGTCTTTTATATTGGTAAAAAGTGTTTTTTTAAGCATTTGAGAAATTAGGCAATGTTGATTGTTGACTCCTGCTGTGAGCAAGACCATGCCAAACCCGCTGCCTCTCAACGAACCCCGCATACCTGCGCCGCTGTGATGAACTCCAGGCAAACTCGCTCCAGAGTCACCATCGTCGACGTGGACTCCAGGTCTTAGGCGTCTTCTCCCAGAGAAGTCGCAGCATCGCTTTTTCTCACTACCAAAGACACCCCCAACGCCGACTCCAACCACTGAATTGTCGCCTCCAATAGGCACGGCACCAGCTCCACGTCCTCCCTGGTTCAGCAAATATAAAAAAATTGTTAATTTCAGGTTTCTAGAAGGAAACTTCCACTCCTAAAGCTCTTGAAGCTTTCATTATGAAAATCCCTCGGCTCATAGTAACCAACATCTCCTTATTCAACAATGGCACTGCACGTGTCCGCTCTCTACGCCTCGACCTCGGCACCAAATTTAAATCGCTCCCTCACCAGTTCGGCCGCGCTCTAAGATTTTCCACCCACTCGCCCCTAGATCGCCGCAATATCGCTCACCGAGTTCCTACGTTTTCCTGCTTCTTGCTAAGAGTCGAGTTGGACGGCGAGGACGTGAAGTAACTTTTCCGCCAAGCTGACCTCCAGTTCAACAACGCTTGCGCAATCGCTCCAAGGCCACTGACCAGGAAACCAGCCTTCGTGGACAGCGCCACCAATACTAAAGGGACCGATGTCGCCAATTGCCTTCTTCTTCAGGACCTTTTCAGGAATCCCAACTAAGGTTATACCTACCTACATCTTCCGCTGTAACTTTCCCCTCCCACGTTGATTTTCAACCGCTGCCTTCGTTCTGGCCACTTTTCACCGGCTTTGGAAGCAGCCAACGTGATGTGGTGAAGCAACTGAACCCAGGCAAGGACCTCCAGCTCACCTCATCTTATCGCCCAATCAGCCTTCTCAATATTCTGGGAAAAACCATTAAAAAGATCCTTGCTTCCAGGCTTCGACAATTTCTAGAGATTCACAGCTTCATCCCCGACTTTCAGTATAGCTTTCCTTCTCAAAGAAGCATCAGCCTTCTGCTGCAACTCCAAACTGACTTCACTCGTGCTATTAACTCCGACCAATGCCCAATTTCCGTCATGCTGGATATTGAGAGAGCTTTGGACTCCTTCTGATATGCTGGACTGTTAGATTTTAATGTTCATCTTTTCTTTGTCCGCATCATTAACCGCTATCTCTCCTCCCGCCAGCACTAGGTCGCAGTTCGTGGTAGACGTTCAAGACCGTTCTACCCAAGAGCTGGGGTCCCTTAAAGTTCGATTCTCGTTCCTTTCCTGTTTATCACCTTCTGCGCAGACATTTTCTGTCCACCCAACTCGAGAATCCAACTTTTTCAGTACGCAGATGACACCGCCATATGGGTGAAAGCCATCAACAGGACCCGCGTCTCCAACATTCTATCCCCCCTCGCTTCTGAGACTCGAACGCTGGTTTCAACGTTAGAGAATCAAACCCAACCGGAACAAAACCCACCTCACCACAGCAGAACCTCATTGAACCTCAAGAACGTCGTCTTGACACGTTGGAACTCTTGACTTGAACTCTCTACTTCTGTCATTTATCTGGGTGTCCATCATACTTCCAGCTTGAGCTGGCTCCCCAAGCTTCAAAGATGCCTCAATTCTATCCAGAGAAGGAATACCATTCTCTCCGTGTTTATTCGGCATATTATTAATTACCATTTTATCTGATTCAGCGCTCTACCATGCTCCAACATGAAGAGATTAAGGGCAAAGGGGAGGGCCGTCGCTATGCAGCTGCTGCCTCTGAAGCGGTTTCATCCCTCTGACGAGGTTTGCGATCTCGCAGGAAGTCCTCCTATAGACGGAAGACTCTCCGATTTCCACGACCAATTCTTGCAACGGGCTTTTCCTAGAGATAATGTTGTTGTTATTACTTTCTTAACTTTCTTGAGGTTTTTTCTGTTTTGGGAACTCCTAAGGAAACAGACTTCTTCTTTGTTCTAGTATTCTTATTATCATTTAAATTAGAATCAGATTCCGAAGTGCACGAATTTAAGTTTAAGGGCCTTTTTGAAGAAGAATAGTCTTTCCATTCATGCAAGAATTCTGAAGCAACGAAATAAAATTCACTTCATTTATGAATACCAACACATTTAATATATTTGTGAGGTTAGGGTTTTAGGGAAATAAGCAAACTATAAATGTTTTTTCATACTTTAAAGCAGCACAGTGCAGTACACAAGTTCATGGTAATTTCAGTCGAAGACAGAAGCTCCACACTCGAATACCTGCTTATTAGATGGCATTACTATATAATCTATAAGCTTAGCTGTAGTGGAAGTGATTTTTGTAGACGTATTAATAATCTGTTTTAAGTATGACTTTCAAGTAACAAATTCAAAGATATAGTTTTTCTGTCGGCTACCTCAAACAAATTAATATTAAAATCACCAGTGCAATATAATTCATCACAATCTCCTATTAAATCAAAAATAATGTTATAAAGTACTTCTAAGATATTATTATATATAATTCATATCAGGCGACTTCTAAACTACTCCAAAAATATATTGTTTCTTATTGATTTTAAGTCTGATCTACAGCTGTTCGATTAATGCAGATGTTGGTACAACATTAACATCAAAACAGTTTAAGATATAGTATATAGATATATAGAACACTACTAACCCTCCTTGTCTTTGCTTCCAATCATTTCTAATTATTTTAGATCCTAAACTATCGACATTTTTATCTAAATACCGTCTTAATCACATCTCTCTGACTGCGAAGACATCATACTCGTTGAAGGTTACACTATATCTTATATCACTTAAGCTACGAATCAACGTTTGAATATTTACAGTACACATAAAAAGAAATTATAGTATATTGTTATGATATCATCCCTCAAGACTACTTATTAATTTTATAAAAATTAATCATATCTCAAGATTAATTATGTAATGATAGAGTACCTAAATGTTAAAATATTATATTTTATGAAGGGTGAATATAATATAAAATGAACAGGATAGCTATTCAAAATGTATCTAATACAATACAGATTTAATTAAAATCCGGTGAAGCAATTAATATTCTTAAAAAAGGTTCTAACATATGAATAGAAAAGATGATATTAAAGAGTAATAAAGATTGTTATTTGGTAGTATCAGAGAACAAGTCATAATTGATTTAAGGTAACAATTAGAACAAATTATAAAATAGTTGAGTAAATGTGAAAGGTCTAAGCAAATTAAATATTTTAAAAGTCACATAATATGTCAAAATAATTTGAATAATTTGAAATATAAATAATCCAGGAGTGTTAGTTTTTAAAATAAACCATATTAAAAATGAATTTTCTAATTTAAATAGTATGAAAGGGTATAAGTGACTAATATACTAATAAATGTGTTCAAAGTATAAAATTTTAAACAAACTATAATATTAAAAAGCGATAAAACGACTACTAGAGGAGGAATTAATAATAATGAAGAAAGTGAACAGCTACGATCAACAGAATAGTCTTTTGCGGTTGGTGATGTGAAGTCTGTTAATGATTTGGATGTGTATGCATTAGAGTTGCTGTTGGAGGTTGGTCTAAGGTATTCCGGTTTGATTTGGATGAACTGCAGTGGAGTCGCTATCAGGAAAGCTGTTTTTTTGGATTTATGTGTGAATATGTATCCGTATTCCATTCATAGTGGCAGTTTGGGTTGCCGATTAGTTTTAGTTGCAGATTTAAGTAAGGTGGTTCCTACAGAGCAGTAAGTTGCAAAGCTGAGATCTTTGTTGAAGCTACAATTGGAGCAATTAATAACAGCGGCTGTTGTGAATGGTTGATAGGAGCTTTACTTACATGGCCGTTGCAGACTATTAATAAGTAGGTCGCATCTATATGGTTGGACAGGGTCATCTGATAGGAGCACTTAAGTAAAAGTAATCGCAGGTATATGTAACATAAACCTTAATAAGTTATAAAAGTGGGGAAGTAAGATATTAACAAGAAATACTTACCATTTATCAATATTTAAAATTATATTAACTGTAAAAAATATGGGTTTGCTAACTTTTCATATTAATAGTTTGACTTTGACAGTTCATAAAAGTGTCAATTGACAATAAAGTATAGTAATTTTAATAATCAATAACAATCAAGACGATACCAAAAATTAATCATTGTAAATAATTGATCATACTTTATAAAGCTTGAAGCTAACCTGATTTAAAAGTAAATGTTCTACAGGAGCTGGTAAAAGAATTAGACTCAATAGTAAATAACTTAAACGAGAGATGATCTTTATATAAATTAATATAAACAAAAATGTATCTATATTAAATAAAATAAAATAATAGCATAGCACAAGGGAACTATAGTAATATACAACAATGCTTATTAGAAATCGACCCAGGTAATTTATAACTTGGATTTACGCAACACAATTTCTTCGTGAGTTTCTGCAGTTGGCAAGAAAAATTAAAAATGAAAATGGGATAAAAAGTTAAACATCACCCAAACATTCAGAAAATTAGTAATTAACTTCAATTATATTTTACTACCTGTACCCGCACACAACCAGTGAAACATTTTTTAAAATAAAACCAGTTGCGTTTCCTGTTGAGCACCTACCCAATCTATACTGGGATGGTATTAGACCCACACCTTGGCTCTGTTTGCAGTGCAGGATAATTGACCGATTAAATAAGCACATAGTTGAGATGTTTTATGCAATTGCAATGTTAAACTAAAGTAAAATATTAAATGCATTGACAATGAGATGCGAGAGTAAAGTAGTCGAGAAAGGAACGCAAAGGCAAAGCTTATTTTCACAGGGTTCGAAATTGACTTTGACATAAATAAAAAAAATAAAAAAATAGGTTTATGCATAATGTAAAGCCAGACCGAAGGAAATTAATAGACAACAAAGGTTTGTTATGTGCATTTTTAAAGGAGCGTAATTTTCAATAAAGCCAAGCATAGTGAAAATTGTGAGGAATCTGAAAGGTGAATTAAGCAAGATGAAAGATAACAGAACATTGCAAAGAGCAATTCGAGAAGCAGGTAACAGGAAAGGAAGCAAACTAAGGAAAATGGTGGAACTCTAATATGCCAGTGCGTTAATAATTAATAAGAATAGTGCAAAGCAGAACAATGACAAAATAATAAAAAACGTTTGTGTGTGTGACGCAATAGAACCATTTTAGTTATAAGAAAAAGACAATAACCTAGATTTTAAGAAAAATGGTAATTCTAATTTATGTGCTCAAATTTATTTCATTTTATGTCCATTAATATTATCAAACTTAATTTCCATAACATAAGCATAACACCATATCTTAGCAGCTAGATGCTATATTCTTTAAAACAGGGGAGAACAAATGAATTAAAAATTATTACCTGTTTGTCAGTTTTGTGCTCCATATATATAATTTTTGACCATTAAACAAGCATTTTACAAGCTAAAAGGTATTGCCTTTTATTGTGCACATGTCAGTGTTTATGTAGTAGCGTTGGTGGAAGATTCCGCCACACAAAAATTACAAATTCTACGGTTCCATCTCCGAGGACATCGGAAGCGAGCACTTCGAAATTCTGAAGAAGGTCTACAGGCAAGTAAGTCATTGAAAACCAGAGGACAGCACCCAGGGCAACTTATGAGTCTGCAAGAACGTCTCAACCATCTTCTGCAGTCAGACGAGCATCTCCAGCAGGAAACCCAAGCAGCATTGCCGCAAGCAGCTCCGAATCCAGCAAACGAGGTAGGGTTATGCCTGCGATTTAAGTGTTTAAGTTTGGGGAAAAGCAGCAAAATACGAGATCAAACCTTCCCGAAGAGGATTAGCTCGTTTTCAAGGCTCCAGCTACGCCGTAATTTGCGTAATAAGCAAGGCGTAATCAAATTTTGCAAATTTAGCGAGAATTCCAAGCCATGTTATTGGTTGCCAAACGCGAAAATTTTAATTTACCTGATGTTTTCTCATATTTTCACGAGTTTAAACTTTCAAGAATCGCTGTTTGCACTGGGCGAACATTTTGTATAATTTGACAGATTGTAAAGATTTGGGCTAACGTCGCGTATTTGAACTACTGATTTAGAATTGCTATAGTAAAATTCAGATCAAAAATATAGTCACCTTCGAAACCTAATCTGAGAAAAAGCCTAAGTTTTCCCATTGAGCTAGCGTAATAAATAGTTGCGATTGAATAAAATAAAAAATTGGCATACAACCATTTATTTGAGTAATTGAGTGTTACATTTCAATTTTAACCAGCCTAAATTTACTCACAGATAAAACTTTGAGCAGGGCATAAAATTTTACTTATTAAATATTACATTTATTGGCATCCGAAACGTAGAGCTTAGAGAGCTTCCTTGGCAATACATGCATATGTAGGCAACTTGAAACAATAGTTATTAATATTACAGGAATTTATATACAAAATCCTATTATTAAGACAAAAATAATATCATAGAGTAATGATTCTAACTTAATTATTGAAACGTTAAAAATAAAAATAAAAATAATTTTTTTTTCAATTAAATATATCTAGTAGATTAACTTTTAATTCGAAAATTTAAGTAATAGTTCAACCGCATTAACAAACTAAACATTGACAAATTCAGAACGGACGAGACAAGTTTTTGCTTTAATCAATTTCGATAGCTTGACAGGCGTGTTTATCGGTTACAGAAACGATTTTGTTCCCGCATTTAACTTTTATAACACCATCCACAGACCTCACATTTTTAAACCCAAACCATGTTTTCATTAGGTCTTCCTTGACAACTATCTTGGTCCCCGCAAAATGTCTTCTGTTTTTCATGAAGATACTACGCTATCTATAACGCACAAATTTGATGATGACGGGACGTGTTTGCACTTCCTTCACTCGTCTACTCGATGGCATCTATGGATGCACTCTAGCTTCATGTCGATTTTAGCTTTGGTTTTACACAGGTCGATTACAGTCTTCTCCAAGTCTTCATTAATTTCCTCCTGTAAATTTATGTTCATATTCAGGCGCAATTGTATAAACTTTTGCGTAACATAGGGTTTTGTATTCCTAACCAAGATACGTTGAGACACCTTTTCGGCGATTTTATTAATAAACTGATCTTCACCAAGAAGGGCGTATACAGTTTCCTTTATGATATCACAAATTTAATCATTTCCGTCGAAATATTATAATGTCCTGCTGCTTTCCTGTTCTTTATTTGTATAATAACTACTTTCAATTACTCCTCATTAATTGCATATTTCTCAGCACTCAGCACTCAGCACTAACTTCTTCTAACTTACCTGCTTCGTACCTTGCCCCGCTTCACTCCTATTTACATTCTCCTCCCACTCGTCATTTAACAGCTTCTCAAAATAGTTTTTCCGCCTGTTCATCATTTCATTCGTGTTAGTCAATATTTTTTCTTCTTCTTCTTTCTTCTTCTCTATATGATTACTTCTGTTGTTTTCCCACCATCAGAACGACTTTATCCATTTTCGTACTGGTCTTCTAGGGAACCGTTTACCTATTGGTGACCTGTCCCTTGCAACGCCGACTATCTGATCTTCATTCATTCGTTCAATGTGGTTGTTCTCGTCTTCTAGTTGATATCCCCTCATTTATTGGTTTTATATTATATTGGTTCCGTATGTCTTCGCCCCGTATTCTGCTTCTTAGTAGTTTCCCTACGATCTTCGTTAAAGTTTTCACCTCTGCTGTTTCAGTCATTAGTCTAGTTTTTTGTTTATCTGCTCCATATGCTAGTATTGGTCTTATCGTAGCTTTGTTAATCCTGTTTTTGACTTCTTCATTTATATACCTGTTATTTCATATTATATTATTTACTGCACCAGATATTTTGGTCACTTTTTGAACTAGTGGCATCATTTGCTGCATGCTTTCTTATTTGTTTATTACATGACTAAGGAAGCATTTTTTATATTTTTTTGCTTTGCTTGTTAGCTCTTTGCATCGGACCTTTTGTTTTATGTCTTTGATCATTATATTATTCATAGTCTTGTAGGTTTCTGGTATTCAAAGATATTTTTCACAGCGTTTTTTTTACTTTTATTATTATGTCATCTGTCTATCATACCGTCTATTTCTTATTACTATTCGCACTGATTACTGCACACAATTTTTGTGCTACCTTTAGTATAATTCTTCCAAACATACATCACAAGTTTTCCTAGTCCAAATTACTTAAGTTTCCTATATTTGTAAGTTCTCTTTTTACTTCTCTTTGGAAATCTAACTTTTATTCTTCCGATATCAATTTCTGCACTTTGATTTTACTAACTACTACCAGTTCTTCATCTCACTTCTAGACTGGTCGCGCTAGGTAGAGATCCGATCCCTTATTTCACTTTCGTATCTTTTACTCACTTTCCACTACAACATAATCAATTGTAAATATTTCTCAGCTACTAATTGTAAACTTTAAAATCATCAGATGTATTTACTTTATTATAGTTGCTCAAACGACTTTATAGAAGGGTTACGACCTCTAATACATAAAAAATAAGTAACTCCCAATCCCAAACACCGATTCAACTTTATAATGCAAGCTTCGATCATCCAAGGGGTCCAGCACGTAGCCACGACAATCAGAAACTATCTTGAAACCAAGAGATATTGTTCAGCCACAATTTTAGATTTATCACAAGCATTTGATTATAAAATATCATTTTAACACTATTCGAAAATAATACATTACAAGCAGATACTGTCTTATTAAATATTTAGAAGCGCACACTGTGCTGCATGCAATAAAATTACGAGTGCCATAGGGAAGCGTCCTCGGACCATTGTTGTACCTTCTGTACACGGCTTATCTATCCACTACGAGCAATACTGTGGTGACGGCCAGTGCTAACAATATTGCTAAAATTAAAACTTTTCAATCAACAACACTCAAGGCAACTTTTAGAGTTTCAAAATACTAATCCATAGCCAGATGAAAATTCCCACAATATATGAAGAAATAATAAAAGAAAGTATAAGCTACATGCAAGACTTGTTGAACCAGATGACTCAAGATATTCAATATTTCCCTTACTTGACATGTGAATTTTAAGTTACCTTTTTATTTCTGCTTGTGGGCTGCTGGTAAAGTGTTTGAGCTTATAGTCGGCACGTAGTGTGTTCTAACCCCAAACCTGGACAGTGCTTACATCTTACGCTCTTCACCTGTCATACAAACATCTTTGGTGGTTGTGACCCCCGTAAAAGAGCATTTTCCGTAATTTAAGGCTGTAACCTACGTGACCGTATTTGAAAATTTTATAAAATTTTAATCATTTATCTAAAAATATAAGAAAATAGATGTTATTTAAACTGTACTGGCAATGAAGATAAGTAGGCGAGTTCACCTCAAATTTATTTGCTAAAACAAAGGAAAAACCACAAGGGCTATCTTTCAATTTTATAATATCTTTTATCCACAACTATACATTGTTATAGGTCCTTGTTGTGACGCCTATTAATTTATGTTAAGGTGACAAGGTACCAATTTCTTTGTAATGCTATTCCTTTTCAAGGTGCTGTTAGTTTATTCAAGTTTGTCTAATCAGGTAGTTTTTAATTATTGAAGCTTATATTATTTTTCTTGTATGAAAATAACTGTATATCTTAACAAGTCAATGTTAATGTACCCTTTTGCTAGCTCATAAAATGAAAACCTTTAAATCAAGTCGGGTTCATGCGTGTCTCAATACTTATCTGAAATGATTATTAAAGTACACAAATATTTATCATTTATGACATTTTGACAACTGTCAAAGTGAAACGTCAACTAAATTATCTTAGTCACATATCATTATATCAAACATCTATCAAAGGAATTATACTGAAAAATGTAATATTCTAAATATTTAAGACTTATTTGTTTAATATTATATTAACATATACCTTTTCTAACAGGATACCAATCTCAATCACACAAGTAGTCCACTTCCTGATCTTCTAGAAACCCTTGTAAAACCAACCCTCCAGCGACAACCTCGGCTGCGAAAAACTCCTTTCCTGTCAGACCAATGCAGAGATCACCACTAATGAGATCCCAATAGACAGGAACTGACCCCCTTAATTGCATCCATCAAGCAGGCAGCTTTCCAAACTCGTACTGTCCCCTTTTGTAAGCTCCTTGTTATATCCTTACTTTCAACTGTAGCAACAATAATATATCCAATTCTTATAGTGCAATTACAATGTCCTCTAAATCCTTCATATGTAGTATGTATCCAATTTCAGACGACACTCAGATGCACCTAACTGACAGTACTCACATGAAGTTCCGCTCAAAAAAATACCTATTATTGGCTTTCATTCTGTAGTTTATCCAAATCTTTTGTAGACCTTAATACACCACGAAGACCATTCACTTATTCTTAATTCTTCTTTGTACCATTTCTACTCTTCTATATTATACTTGTAAAAATTCGTTTTACCTTCGTTTCATTGATTATATATTATATTCTCTTTTATTACACCAACCAGATACCTTATCTTTCAATTAAAACGTTTTTTATTCTTCAAAATTTTATTTTAATTATAAGACATATATGCGGAAAAAATTTCGTTGTTATTCTTCTCATCATTATTTTACTATAGCAATAATTTTTATAATTTTATTTTAAAAATGTTTTTAAATGAACCCTTTTGGATTATCTCACTTTATGATATATGTTTCATTATTAATCTACCAGTTATAATTAATTTATTTTAATATGATTTTATACTCTTAAACTTGATATTATACCATAATTAATTTTCAGATAATCGTTTGAATTTGGTTTTTACTTTATCTTCCAATTTGACAACTTAAGATATAACTTATGCTTGATCCTTTCTAATAAATTATTCACAATTTAACATCAACTCTCTTTTTATCATTCTCCAGAAGCGAAATTTTGGATGGCATCGTGTTAATATTTGAGCGATTCAGATTTAAGACACCAAAATAACATTAGTTAGATCAAGTACAAGTTTGATAAGTTTTAAAATAGGTTAATAGCCACTACGCAAATATGTTTGTGTACTAGTTCTTACTTAAAATGTTTAAAGTAGTATCTACTGGAACTTCTACTCAATAGTCAAATGAAAACAGTTTCATAACGACTGCGATGGTTTAAATTATTCGCGTATTTCTGCAATAAGATTATGTTTACGAGTATCCCAAAATAGTTCGTTAAGGTAAACTGTTTACTAGAAGTTACGCATCGATTCAGTAGCGTTTGAAAGTGTTGTACCGTGTGAGTAACAATGATTAAGAAAGTGTTTTTGACTACCCTGATGCTTTTATCAGTGCAAGGTAAGCGATTACAATTTTTTGTGATTGGATACCTATTTCTAAGTACTGAAAAGGTAAACAAATAACAAAGTAAACACCATACAGCTATATCTAAACAGATTTAGGGCCGGTTGCAGAAAGCAATGTTAAGTCTGGTGTTAGCTAACGCGACTTCAAAGTGAACAAAAACGAATCAAATCTCAAATGTTTATGGTAACTAATACATTAGTAAACAAAATTTGATGCGATTTTGTTCACTTTGACGCGACGTTAGCTAACACCAGACTTAACATTGCTTTCTGCAACCGGCCCTTTTAATGTTGTAATGAACCTATTTTAATAAATGCAAATTCAAAGGAACTGAAATAATTATTATGCATTTTTCACACAATTCGTTAAAAACCCCTAACCACACAAATGCTTAACAACCGCTAAATATGTATTTCGACAGATAAGCTGTCATTTTCAAATAAACTAACACGACAAAGTTGGCCGAAGATATGCTCTTCACCAGTGAATTACACCTTCACGATTGTGTGGTTAGGGGCCTTTAACAAATTTTGTCAGATTCAAACCACATGCTCCAGTAGTGTTTTATTATGTATTTTTGTTAATTGTTGCGGGCAGTTCGATATAAGCAGATATCGGCGCTTTAATGGCTAAAATTATTTCTACGTGCTGTGTTTTACCCATATATGTATTACTTACTATATTGCTAGCAGGGCCTCGGAACGGCCGAAAACATTACGGTGCCGACATAGTCTCACTCTGGGTATTACGCGTCTCGTGCGCATGCCTGAGAGTTCGAACTCCGCCTTTAGAAGCGAATTTTAAACTTGGACTGGGAGGTTCACTTCTCCCACCGCGCGGACGACGCCGACGCGCTTGCGCACAGCTCACCATATACATTGAAGAGTTTGTTGTCTGCCTCACTTCCTTCGTAGCCACCCAACTCATAGCCGCTAGCAATATAGTTCTTTAAATATATGGCTTTACCGTAGGATTAGCAACTCAAGTGCTAAGCGAATTTAAAAATAATATAAACAATGGTTATTTTGCCTACGTGTGGGACTTCTACTGACGTTAGGGTGTTGTCTTTGGGTTTCGAGTTTTATGTGAAAGGGTTTCGTCGAATATTAGCTTTGATAAGAAGAATTATGAAGGTTTGAAGTTTGAAGATTATAAATATGGCGCTTATTGTACGATTAGACATCTATAGTAAAATCACGGAAACAAACGGTGCACGTCATCAAATATTTAGCTATTAATTTAAAGTTACTGTTTGATGACGCGCACCACTTGATTTCGTGATTTACCTATAGTTACAATAAATATTCAAACGGTGAGCGTCATCAAACAGTAACTTTGATTACGAAACTTTTTTCGCATCTCTTATACTTACGAAGATATTTGACATATAAGAAAATGACAGTTTTTAGTTTTTTTTAATAACTTCTGACTGGTTCGACATTCTTAACTTTTTCAAACAGATTTTAAATCAGCATATGAAACTGCAAAATATTGCCCATTTAACCAAATTTCCATCTTCAATGCTATTAAAGTTATCCATGCAATCCCACTCGATCTGGGACACACTGTATATTGAGATCACATGTAGAGAATACATAAATAAACAATTCTGCCAAAACATATATAATAAAATGTGATTCAGTTTCGAACAAAAAAACTTTAAAGTCCAGGTACCCACAGTTTGAGAATTAAGATAAAATAAAAAATATTTGGTAGTTTGGGCATCAAAATTCTCAAAAGCAATTAATTTTGTTTTCGCGTATCTTGGTAGGCAGGTTAATATAAAAGTCAAGTTTATAGTTATTTATTAGACGAGTGACTAATGTGTAATTCCACACGAGTTTAATACAAAATTTTATCCAACACCTCCATATATTGTTCATGTAGGTAAGTATTTTGATTATTACACACAACTGTCACATGACTGACATCAACCAATGAAAACCATGCATTTTTTTAAAATTTACCAATCCCGAACTGTTTACCTGAAAAGCGCCCGTGGGCTGCTTACCAAGCGATAAGTTCCCTAGGGACGATTATCGACCCCCTGGATGGTCTCATAATTAGAAATAGAACTGCAAGAAACAAACAATTTGAGTTTTTTTGCATTATTAGATCAATTTTAAATCATAATTCGTATACGGGTTTTGTGTAATAATCTTCAAAATATAAACGCGGGCGACACACTTACATATAATTTTCCCCGTGCCAAGAGTCATCGTGCTGGTTGCCCTTAGAAAACTGCCCTCGGGCAAGCCCTCGGAGCAGTTTTCATTGCAACCAGCACTCGACCCTTGGCGTGTGCAAAATTATCGGTATGTCTCGCCCTTGTTATATTACTATTGAAAATTTATTTGACAAATAAACGGAGCTGCGCGCGCTATTGAGCGGTCTGCCCTATTCAATTTACCACCATTTCTAGGTCTATTACGTTGGGTCGTTCCGTTCTGTTACACACCCAGCCCCTGCCACCCCCTGCCTGTCACCTGACCAAAGAAGGGGGCCCTCAGGGCTCTGCCCATCTCCAAAAGGCCCTCGGGACTCCGCCGCTCTCCAAGGGGGCCCTCGGGGCTCCGCCCATCTCCAAGAGGGCCTTTGGAACTCCGCCTCTGCCCAAGGGGGCCCTCGGGGCTCAGCCTCCCTCCAAGGGGAAAGCGGCCCCCGGGGCTCCGCCCCTCTCAAATAAGACCCTTGGGGCTCCGCCCCTCTTCAAGGAGCCCTCCGGGCTCTCCCCCGCTTCAAGGCGGCCCTCGGGGCTCCGCCCCTCTCCAATGGGGCCCTCGGAGCTCCGCCGCACTTTAAGGGGGCACTCGAGGTTCTGCCCCTTTCCAAGGAGGCCCTCGGTTTCCAAGTATTAATTTGAATAATAAATAGTGTTAAATCTAATTTTATGATTCATGGTATCTTTCTATATTCTCTCACTAGTGACTTTTTCAATATTCTCTCACTAGTGAGTAATATATCACATTACTTATGCAAAATCAACATAATAATAGTGTTATTACATGAAGGTGTTGGATAAAATTGTTTATTGTCATTTGAACGGTTTGTATCTAAAAATAATTGCGAATAATGCGAAATTTGACTAATAATAAATTATTTGATATGGTTCGTTGTAAGTCCCAGCTTTAGGAAACGCAGCTAGAGCCAGGCATTTGTATATTAAACGTTTTCCAAACAGGCTACTTGACATATGTAAATTTACCTGCAGTTCCCAAACTGAGGTTCATTGAATTTCAAATCGGTTTTTCTCGAAACTGATGCAAATTTTATAAAGGGAATTTTTTGCAGGTCTATTTGTTTATTCATTTTCTATGTGAGTATATACGTGTATTTCAAAATCACCCTATACAGTGTGGTCCATTAAGTGTGCAACAAATGGGAAATTTTTTTATTAGTTGTACAATCGAAATTTAAATATCGCCAAAAGTTAGTGCATGTGCGATAACCATATCAGATGCCCTTAGAATGGCTTCAAGTCAAACAATATACAGGGCAGGACAAAAAATATGAAATTCGTTCAAGAACAAAGTTACCTTATTTCAAAAAATATAAAAAATTTTTATAGAGAAAAGTTGTTTAGAATTAAAAGTTATGCTCAACTACAAAGTCACGGCCTCCTATTCGAATTTTGATTCTTTTTTTGGAAAATTTTGTATTACCCCCATATGATACATATTTTTATTATTTTTATTTTATATGTATTTAAAGTAGCTACAACCACATCCCTCTTAAATAACTTTTAGCAACTTGAAGCGTATTTGTAAAATTTACTTGGATTTATATTTTTTTACGTAAGCGTCCACTTCATGTTTGTTGCAACGATATTTAACAGAACTTTAGAATTTCGCAAATATTCTTGTTAACAAGGCAAATGCTTTACTAATAATAATTTACATATGAAAAACTCTTAATAAAATCAGAATAATAAAAATATGTATCATACGGATATAATACAAAATTTTACAAAAAAAAGAATCAAAATTCGAATAGGAGGCCGTGACTTTGTATTTGAGCATAACTTTTGATTCTAAGCAACTTTTCTCAATAAAATTTTGATATATTTTTGAAATAAGGTAACTTTATTCTTGAACGAATTACATATTTTTTGTCCTGCCCTGTATATTGTTTGACTTGAAGCCATTCTAAGGGCATCTGATATGGTTATCAAACATGCACTAACTTTTGACGGTATTTAAATTTCGGTTTTACAACTAATGAAAAAATGTCCCATTTGTTGCACACTTAATGGACCACACTGTATAAGTACGAGGAACTGTCTTTTTTGCATACGATACCTGTATGTATTGAGAGATCCAAAAAAAAAACTGTTCTTCAGCGGGCTGTGGAAATTCAACGTATGAATAATATGTTGGTGACATTGTACGTCAATGTCAAATTCGAGGTTAGAAGGTTAGGATTTGCGTCTAAGGCCATGTTCCTACATGGAATGAAGTGCCCGAACTTTACTTTATACAAACTTTATAACTCTAAAGTTACTCTAAAAATATGGTATTAAACATTTCCTTGAAGAATAGCCATAAACAAAATGGGGTGTTTCATGATCATGGCGCCAAACTTAAGCAGGTTATAGAAGACGCCCGAACATAACATACTTATTTTCATATAAACTTCTTCTTTTAATCCCCTTTTAAAAACAAAATTTAAAAACAAAATTTTCTACTGTCGTGTCAAAATGGCAACTTTCTAGTGTGAAAAGTGACTATTTATACCACTTTTAATATTAGCGTGAGAATTATGTTTTTATTGCAAGTTACCATGGGTGACGCGCGATAAAAACGTAAATCGCACGCTTTGTCACAAATTTGTATGTCAGCATAAACCTACAATATTTAATATAATGAAAATGAACTAAATTGCTATATTTCGAAAATCGATATCTTCGAGTTAGAGATCGAGAGTCGACGTTCAAGAATTTTCGAGTTCTAAATCGAAAATGCTTTTTTCAGAATTTTCGAAGTCAAGGTCTCATCTTGTCTCGTCTTGTGGCACAATTACGGTTACATTTGCACCAATTTTCACTACATACGAGATCGTAGATCATAAAATGTCTCACGCACCGTTTGTATATGCGTACATTGCTTTTCAGATTCATTATGTTGGTTCTTCCATACCATATTTCGCAGGCAGCCAGACATACTTTGCTAAACTATTTGTCGCTGCAACCATATATAGTGTCGTCTTCCAGTGAATCTGTACGTTGTTTCCTTATATGCACTCTCAAAATTAAAGAATAACTTTCAGAGAGATTTTGATTCGTCTGAATTTTGAAATGTGCATAAATATTGCTATTAGAATTTTGATTAAAACATTCACCGTGTAGAGATACATTTATTGCTTACTCATTTTAATAACATGCCTTCATCCTTTTTAATCTAGCACCACTGGTTTGAACGAAGATGGTTTGTTAAGGGCTAAAACGACATTTACGACAACGCGCCAGCCCCTAACGGCATTTGCGAAAAGCCGCGACAAAGTTAGACGACTATCGCGTACAATAACTCACAAAATCGGGAATGTAACTCACATAGGACCGCTGCCCAGCCCATAACAAGAGTACCGGCTAAACTACAGTGGAGCGTGAGGTGGCCCAACACGAGATAACACAAGGGCAACGGCTTAATAAACGGCAAACAGATCTAAAATGATACGGCGCAACCACAATTCCTACACGAGAAAATATGCACAGGTGAACCCACTGTTGAAAAGTGGAAGCATATAAATTCACCTTTCAACTTTAACTTTGGCAGTAATCTGGACAGGGAGCCGCCTCAGTACCATAGGACCTACCTTTTTAAAATCCACTTGGTTAACTGGCTAAACTCCTCTTACAACTGTAAAATATAAACACACAAATTGCATTCACAATATCAAAGAACACCACAGTTAAATTAACATGACATGTGTTGACCAAAATATTTGAATATGTAATAAAAGGCACATGTAAATAGTAAATGTATATGTATACGGCAGTGCGGTAAATTGCGCAACGTTTTAACTCTATTGACATAATTCGGTTAACTTGATGGAAAAACGATATGAACAATGAACTATAAGCAAATAGCGGTAATAAAGGGCGGAATTAAACTATATTAAGTAGCGGTTGTGACACATGACAAGGGCTGCTGCATAAAGCTAATCCACAACTAGGTCAACTGACGGTAAATGAAATGTAAATGAAGTCTACCTGTCATTTACATTTCATTTACCGTCAGTTGAAATAGTTGTGGATTAGCTATAACGGTTTGACAATTACAAAAGGTACACAATAAAAGCTAAATAACCGAGACGTTACAACAACCGTTCGATAATTCGACGCAACACACAGTATATATGTTAAGTTGCACATTCAACGTTAATAAACAATACAAACGATACCTGTAAGGAGGTTCGCTGTGCGATAACTAGACGTCCTATGCTACTGCTACGGCTACCGTTCCAGATATGGCCGGCGACGAAGCGGAAGGGAATACTGTAACCTCTCAACGGGCTGCGGAAGCTGCGGGAGCTAAAGACATTGGGAATTTATCTTCTCATACGAGACATAATGCGAAGTTCGCACGGAAAGGCAGAATGGTACAGCGACAGCTTCACGAACACTTAACACTGCTAATGTGTTCCCACGAAGGAATCCGTCTAATCGACAAGATATAGGAGTCTGCTACTCCACGGCAAATCGGACACTCAAAAGGCTTACAATAATCGACAAACAACACTCCAAACAGTCACTCACGCCCACACAACAATGTCCTAAATATGCGTAACGCACGGCCGTATGCTTGAAACCGACGGGAGTCCTAATAACACTCTAACAGCGGTACTCGCCCACCGACTAGAAAATCACACAACGTTAAACACCCCCGCAAGCGCGACACCGAAGGGCGCACTGCGGAGACCCACTTCAAAACTAATTGTTGCTTCCGGACGTCGGGACCTAACTCTCACTAAAACTGCAGCGCCGGCCGCGCGATCGATAATGTGGCTGGGCAGCCGAGCTGTGGCTTTCTCTCTCTCACCCATGGCCGTTGCTTCTTAAATTCACGTCACGGAACGTACAAGAATGCGTCTGGCAGCCGAATTGATATTTGTAACATAGCGTGCTAACGAATATAAGCAGAGATACCGACGACGGTAAGCGGATAACACAGCTGCGTACGCGGTAAAGCCAATAAATGCTTGCACATAACTCGATATGCTCAAATTCAAGCGGAATAATACGAAAAACTCATATACAAGTGGGGTCATACGTTCGTACCAAACTTTAAATATCCTGACACGTTTTTGTCTTTTTATACTATAATGTGTAGTTAGTAAAGTACGGATATGTTTTAATTTAAACTAATGTAACGATTTATTGCAGGAAGTGAACTGAAGATGCCATCGTTGGCCACAGTTGGAGACACAGTAACCCTCAGCTGCGGCGTCGATGTGGCAGATTCAAAATAAGCTCAGTGACTTGGTTAAAAGACGGCATAGAATTCTACCGTTACGAATCCGTTATACCTAAACCAAAAGTTGATTTTGTCTCCCTAGTTAGGGGCATCAGTATCGACAGGGTAAAGTCGCATTTCCAATCATGCAAATTATTAGTACATACATTGATTTTTAGAGCGATGTGTTTTCGAATGGAAATATTATTCGAATTAAGTTGCTGACTAGGGAAAGCTGTGGTCGTTACGTCTGCTTCGTTGAAATAGTACACCCTGTACTTAAATTTGTCGAAATGGGAGGCACTCTCAAAGTTGTGGACTCCACGCCATGCTCGATAAACTGCAAATTTTCATTGCTTACCAGTTCGAGTTCATTCTAACAATGCAGTATACCTGTAGTTGATAGAATTATAGATGTTATTTCTAACAAGTCTGTTTTATACCAGTTTTTTTCTCGATTAAATACTGATTTAATATAGTTGCTGTCTAAACATCAAGGGCAATACTTAGGTTATCTTCACTTAATACATATTAACGTTAAGTCTTTGCAATGATGATCTAATTAAATCTGGGACGAAGACATCTTCTAAAGATATAAAAAAATCATTACTCCAAGTTAGAAGAAAGATATAGGTACACGTTAAGGACGAATATCATAGCAAAGTGAACTATACAATTAATAGCTAAAATCTGGAAGGAGAAATACTGTTAAGACGCTGGATTTAGAAAGTCGCACACGTGAAACAAGCTTTTTTTAAAAAGACGATGTAGGTACGTAATGTACGTATTATTTTCTGCAATCAGGTAATGAATATCAAATTTTAAAATTTAAGTAATCATCAGAACTATTCGAGAACCATTCAAAAGTCAAGACTCGATAATTGAAAAAGACAAGAAAGAAACGGAAAGGCGGCATGAAAGAGAGATGACAAGATAATGTTTATATTTAACAGGATATTGCTTTAATTAAAGTAAACGAAGACAATATCAAAACACCTACAGTCGTGCTCTGTTGAACAGAGACAGTTATAAGTTTATTGGTGGTTGTGTTATTACTCAACAAAGGCTCACACTGTATCATTAACTATGTAGATCTAGACGTATACTTTCAAAATATTCGTATATACAACACTTTTTTTGAACTTCGTGTAATTTATTTATATTCACAAACAACAGGTTTCCCTGCATAATTCGTTGGTATTAAATAAGGATTGCAAGTACTTGCTCAAACAAAAAATCAAATAAAATACTATAACAAACCAATTCAACTAGAACCAGAAAGACAATCCGCAGAAATATCATTCCTCCTACAGGATTGTCAAAAAATTGAGAAAACTTGGCACACAAGATGAGACCGTGTAAGCCCTATATCGATACTTCGCCACATAATACAATGTATGATTGGTGGCCGCTTGTGAGAACGTAGGGACATGCATGACAATTGACTATTTACACCAGGCACCTTAATGTGCTGTAGTGTGAAGTAGTTAAACATAGGAACTTGCATGGCAATTGAGTTTTCACTAATTTCATTGCATGAAATTGTATTTTTTGTAAAATAGGAACAAATGCTTGGAAAAACAGTTATTTGTTTCATTAGACAAAAAGATATGTTTTTGGACGAATAAGAAAGATCTTATAAATCAAGTATATAAGTTGCTTCGTTTTGTTGCTATACAGAAATATTCTACATTTAAAAAATTGAGATGCATTATAGTACAAAAGAGCAATTGTCGTGCATGTCCCTATGATCGCACTAGTCCACCAATCTGCAAGTGCTAGTAGCAAAGCTGTTTATTCAAAATGTATAAATTTTAATATTTTTGTGATATTTGTTTGAAGCTCGGAATGTAATTTAAGGGTTTTATTAAACTATTGAACATATAAGCTCCTTTGATTTTAAATATTATGAACGGTTTTTTTCAAAATAAATTTTATTGAAAATGTTAATAAATGCGTTTGATTTGGAAACTAACTTGATATCAGTTGAATACAGTTACAATCCGCAAAATTTGGTAAAATAAATTGTTCTATTGAAGCGAAACACTCAGCTTGTTATACTATGTCATTCTCGAGTTTGCATGTTTATTTCATCCATCCAGCGTGATATACTCAACTTTTCTTAACATTTCGACTTTTCTTGAACGACAAAGCAGTTGCTGTCATTTCAATGGTTATGTACTTTTAAGTACGAAAAGTTGTACAACTTAAGGTTGGTTGCGATTGGTGGAGAAGTTGCAAAAAATTTAAATACATGCCGTCGACAGCAATACTTCGGTTGTACTTAATTAACATATTGAGCATGTATTCTACAGATAGAATAACAAATAAAAGTTTAGGATGGTGAAGACCCAAGCATATTCAAAGCGAACGTGAAGCATGTTATCAGAACTGGCAGAACTGTAAATAATCAGCTGGAAAAGAGAAAAAACCTCTAAAATAGTAAAATAAATAATTTTTACTCGCATCTTAATATCAAAATAAAATTATAAAATAAACAATGTAATAATTTCCCACTGATGTAAGAAGTTTTTGAAAGTATTTCAGAATACATTTTTTATATAATTTCATAAAGTTATATGCGTAATATTCTTGAGACTAGACAATTCGACTTTAGACTCAATATTTGCTTCAGAATATAAGTATATAGTATTATGATAAATACGGCTGGGCTTCTGTATTGTAATTACTAATTAAATTAAATTATTGCTAAGATATTAATAACTCTTTCTCATATGGGTTAGGTTGTTACATCCTGCCAATTTATTATTTGAACTATGTAAAATTACTTGATCACACACTGGCTTTTACATAAATTGTTATGATTTTCTTAATTGCACTCGTTCCTGCGCTGCCTATTTAGTGAGGTTTTTTTTTAAATTATGGGAAATAAATTATCACTGTCAAAATTATAATGGCTTAACCTCACATTTATAATACAGAAACAAAACAGAGTAGGCTCAATTTTAAACAATTACATCTGCTATTACGTATCGCTGCTTTGAAAGCCACACAAAAGACGCCACCGGAAAAAATACTAAATCTATTTTAGAATAACGTGCGTCTGACTTTAATTTTTGCTCCTGTGACGGATGCTAAGGCCTTTATCGAGCCACCAGCAACTCATTCGAAGACAGGGCCCTCCTATTATCTGCCTGTCTTGCAAGCCTTCTGCTGACCCGCTAATGTGCTGCTCGTCGTCTGATCGCTGCTGACGGCTCCAATCTCAGATCTCGTGGCCACAGCTAGGACTCCGCTGCGATACACGATAGTTGCTGCCTACCCTGGGCCTCCGCTTCTTATTTATACCTTGAACGAAAAGACTATCAAAACCATATGCTCAGCGCAATACCTTTTATCATTTGTAGAGGCGAAAGCAATGAATGCAAAACGTCTGCAGCTTATCGAGCAACACTGTACTAACGTAAAAATACTTCCTAGTTGTAAAAATTGGTATTTTTTATAACGTTTACTTTGATTTTGGTGGGAAACCAAAACACACATACCAGTTTGACTTCTACCCCCCCCCCATTGTTTTAATGTTATTATTCTTGTCAAAGCTTGCTATGATTACCGTTTCATTAAAGCTAACACTATTTTACAGTTTCAAATTCAAATTATTTTAAGGTTACTGCTATTTGTTTTAAATCCAAAATTATGACATTCATGGAATATTTTTAACATAACATTTGCGATGCTTGAATTATATTAATTCCTATTATAATATTATGTTACCTTAAACTACGTTCTTTGCAATATAAATGCAAAAGACATATTGACATCGCTTACCGAAACATCTTGCAAACTCTATATAGATCTAGTACGAAAATGTAACTATTACTTTCACGTTAGTGTCAATGATACACGTCCGGTTTACTGGTATATAATTCAGGTCAAGAAGAAGTAATACAATAAATAAAATATGTCGTTTGTAAAAGGTTGGTGTATTTTCCCAATTTTTCCAGTAGTAATATTTTTAACTGTTATTATCACGGCAACGTTTTTGAGCTATATTTTTTTCTAAACTGCAACTTTTTAGAGATAACACCCATCTGTGTTGAAAACAACAATCCCATAAACAGCTATTTATTCAATAATTGTAAGTTAATAGAGGCGCCGTGACATCTACTTATACAGCAGTCTATTAACTTTAAAAGCAGGATGTTGTGGTCAAGGGCAAAGAAGTCGAGCAACTGGAAGAAACAAGTAATTATAATAACTTGTAAATTATGTCTCGACTCTATTTAGTACACTTCATAAATCTAGTGTTTGCTGTATTTGACAAAATATATATAAGAAAATTCGATTTTGTAAAAGCTGACAAATCTGAGAAACTGTAGCTTATTTTTGAGTAAAGATTTAAACATGCAAATTACATGACATCTCTGAACATATTTATATACTTTAAATATGTAGGTAAGGGTAGAAATTGTTATAGAACCTTATTTTTGCTAAAGGAGAGGCAAGGTGATAGTTGTTCTCTGAATGTCATTTTTTGGCAGTAGTCTATTATGATATGTGATAGTCTTCATTGACTTTAATCGTGCTTAGGTAATGTACTATGCAAGACAAAAAAACTGGGACTACTCTTGATAGGGATTTTAGCATAATTTGATTAGCTATGACGAGTCTTTGAACAATTACATTTATTATATTCATAGCAACGTCTAAACAATTTGACGGTTAGGTTAGAAATACCCAGCAACTGTACATATTAAGGCAGTTACATTCACCACAGACCATACTTACTGTACAAGTTTTTTTGTCTTGCATCGTAAATATTACCAATTGTTTTTTGCCATACCATATACCACTATAACAAAATCTGTAAAGAACTTTACACGGAATTTTCCTCGTAAGTAGAAGGTAAAACTAAAATTTTTCAAAATTTCAAATTAAAAAATTAATTGTTTAAGGTGTTTACTCTGTCTCTGTGGGCTTTAAAATATGAATATTTTCATCAAAGTTGAACACCTGAGCTATGTGCAAAATATCACTTCTATTTAACTAATAGTTCTTGAGTATCAGCGAAATAGACAGGAAATGGACAGAATTTTATTTTTTAAGGTGTGCATCCTATCTATATTTGACTGAAATTATATCTCGGTTTCGAGCTAGGTAGATATATAATCCGCATGTAAAATACCGTCTTTGTTCAATAAATAATTTTTGAGCTGCATCGCCAACAGACGCAATTAAGAAAACATGTTTTTTGTCATCTAAGGACGCTGAAACGTGAAGACTTGAAGAAATCCAGGGTAACTGGAGGAACATTCACATAAACAAAACATTTAAAAGGAAAATCTTAATTGTCGAGTGGTAGAATTATTGGCAGACTACGACAGGAATTCTGTGTCAGAAACTCTGAAAAGGGGTTTACTCAGAACTTGCCTCGCAAGTGGACGTTGTCATACCAAACAATTCTAAAAATGAAAGGAAACTAGAGGTAAAAATATCTTAACGTTCATAATAATACTGAAACATTAAAATGAAAGACTTGGTAATGCGAATTACATCCATTTTTAAATAAAAGACCATTATCGACGGTAGGATTCTAACTACATCGACTGCAGATGCGATTTCAAATCCGCCCGTTTGATGCACATGGCTATGCAGGACTTCTGGCATCTGTGCGATGCGCGGCTGTATTAAATAAACGTAGTTATTGTTGTCCCTTTTTGATTTCTTTACATCATTTAGCTTGTATCCGTTGAGTTCCATTTTGCTCAAAGGTTAAGCCATGTACAATTATTCCTTTTATCAATTTCTCAGCTAAAGCAAAAATAAAAAACAAAATTATTTTTTTTATATTAATTTCATTTAAGTTATAGTTCTCGAGTTGATGCCAAAATAAGAATACTGTTATATTTTAAAGGTGCTCCCTGTATACTTTCATCGTTTCTCGGTTTTGTGCTAGGAAGGCATATAATCTGTATGCAGAATATCTTCTTTCAACAAATATTTTTTGAGTTATACCGGCTACAGGCAGGCAGATTTGAGACAATCTGAAACCCTGAAACGTGAAGATCTGAAGAAATCTCAGGTGATTTTTCACGGTTACGATACTTGCCTTGGATTTGTTGGTGTAAGAAACTGAATGGTAGATTAGGAATTACTGGAACTGATATTAGCATAACTATTTAGCTTTGTGTCAATGTGATTAAATTCAGTACAGACTCGCTGTTATTTGTAGTTTAAATGCTAAGTCAGGTTTTTACATAATTTTACGTTCGTTTTATATCCTACTGCGTTTTTTTCACATTAGAGGGTGTAAATAAAGTGGTTTTAGATTATAATATATCTATGTGTTTATGACTATATAAAATGTGACGTACCATAATGATATACCGACTCTCAAAGGCGAACTTAGGCAATTAACATTGTTCATTTATTTTGAAATGTTTTGCCATTATTTCTGTACTACATCAGAAACTATTGTTATGGTTGCTTTCATTATCTTTTCTGTAAGTTGTTTGTTTGTTAATGGACAAGGTCTAGGCGTGCAGAGTACCAGGTACCTTAGACACCGACTGCTTTGGTCATATGGTCGAATTCCTACCTAAAATTTTGCCGAGGCTAAGGAGTTCCAACCCTAGCAAGGAATCTTTTATATGCTACACACCGTAGTAACATGGAACCTACTTCCGAATAGTGGCATTCTGTAGAGGCTCATATCTGCATTTTTTTTATTTTTAAAAACCTCACTGGGACCGGGGATCGAACTCGCGACCTTAGATCAGTAGTCAGAATGCTTAACCACTGAGCTACCGACCCCGGCCTTGTAAGTTGGTGGTAATACACTAACCACTTGGAGAAGGTAGGTTACAAATCAATATTCGAATTAGATGTTTTAACCACTGCTGAAAAAAGTCGAATAAATATTTCTGTCAGTTATATGGCACCCTTTAATACTACACAACTAAATAACACCATTGAGTCCCTTAATTTTTAATCTTATTATAAACGAGGGTGTAGAATAGTAGTAGTAGTGGTAGTAGTTGTGGGAGACCGAAGACTAGCAAGTAGGCCACCATATGTCTTTTTTGCCAACCCCATGCCATCCCCTCAACCACCTTCATAATCGTCCTCTTCGATGGGCTCTTCTCCCTGCTTTTAAGCAGGTTTACCTTCTGATTTTCTAATGAAGATCAGAATTTCGGCCCAGGATAGGGAGTTCAACTCTTCCATTCGAAGGGTAGGTGCTCCAAAGGTTCTATACCTCAGCCGCTGGTACGCTTCGCATTCTGCCAAGTAGTGAAAGGACGTTTCCTCGTCCCTCCCACATCTTGGGCAAATTGGATCTTCCTCTACTCCTATCAGTGTTAGGTGTCTCTTTAGTTTACAGTGGCCTGTCAAGATCCCTATCAAAAGATTTGTGCTTCTTCGGCTCCTTCCCATTAGCCAGACCGATTTCTTTGAATCAAATCCTGCTATGTGGTACTTTGCCTAACGACAGCCCGTGCATCCTTTCCACTTTTCCTCGCTGGGCTTGTAGGCCCTCCCGGTTAGGGCTGCTGAGACGTGCTGGCTTGTTATACCCAGAAGGGGTTCCGGTCCAAAACATGTTTCCCCGGCTCCGAGTTTGGCTAGTTCGTCCGCCTTCTCGTTGCCTTGGACCCTTGTGTGTCCCGGGACCCAGATGAGCTCGACGTCCTTTTTCTTTGCCAATTCGGCTAAAGCATCTCCACATTCCTGGACAAGAGCTGATCTTGTCCTGGCCGAGGAGATTGCTTTTAGTGCGGCTTGGCTATCGGAGCAAATATAAATGTTTTGCTCTGGGGATATCCTGACCTCGTTCCTTGTTGCCACCGATAGGATGGCATAAACTTCTGCTTGGAATACAGTGGTGAATCTTCCTAAAGCATAGCTTTCTTGTACCCCTCGGCCTTCCATATAAATTCCTGCTCCAGAGGATTGCCTTTCAGCCACTCGAATAGTAACACCTTCGTGTGTACGGCATTAGAACCAATAGAACCTGCTACGCAGGTGACGCGTTGTTGATGGTAGGTAAGTGAAGAACGTAACTTACAAAGATTTAATATATCACCAAAGCGGACATATTAGTATCAAAATCAATAACGATGGGTTTAGCAAGAGAATATAAAAGGTACAAATTGGAAATTTATGGAAAACCAATCGAGTAAGTGAAATGTATCTTATGAAACCATAAATGCAAACTAAATTATAGGAAGCTTGAAGAGCGATGTATTTGAAAACGGAAGCAAGTCAAGAGAAAGCAAGGTAAGAATATGTAAAGTAATACTTAGACCCATAATGATATACGCTAACGAAACTAATGCAGATACGCAAATCACTAAACGCAAACTAATAACGACAGAAATGAAAATACTACGAAAATAGCACGATGAACAAACACAGAAGTTCTGAAATAGGAAGATGGTATTATAGAAAAACGAAACTAGGATTGGAAGAACGCGTTGAAAGAAAATATAGGATAACAGAGTGACCACCTGCAAAACTACCTAAAAGATATCAGCAGAGCTGGTTTTTCTGGTCAGAGGCATAATGAGGATAGACAAACAGAGAGCTGTCTTATGCATTATGAACAAGAAGAAGAATACTAAGTTTGTTAGCATCCCAAGTAGTTGTTCACTATTTAGTTTACCTAATTATATTTCAATATTGTAAGTTACTAGAGTATATTTGAGGGCCCGCCAGCTACCTGCAAAGGAGACGGCGCGTGGTTCTTTAAATGATGTAATTTCCGAATAACATCAGCGCCGACAAGTTTTTCAATTACAACAAATCATACTCAGATAGGTCAAAAAGATATAAGTATGTTCATTAGATTTATTAAACAACATTGCATACAATAACCAGTACAGGAAGATTATAAATGGTTATCATACGTTCCCTACCTAAAAGGGGCACCCCAATTTAAGGTTATCGTAGCAGTAATTAGTAGGCTACGTGTACACAAGGAATATAGAATCAATAGAAGTTGTCGCTCCATATTAGGCACTATTACAGTTTATTTTATAGAGATTGTGGTACGAAAATCATTAAACGGCATTTATAAAATTGCACTACTTATCTGAGAATGTTAAGCTTGTGATGAACCATGGCCCCAAACGGGCTCGACAGCCAAAGTCGTTCACGAAGACCTTCAGAGTTGATAATCGAAACGCAAACTACGCTCTCCTGGTGCTGTTTTGATTGCCGAAACCCCTAAAGCCTCGGGTGACGTTTGTAGTAGTATGCTCTAGCAAGTAATTGGAGTCGTTGGTAATTTTGTACCATGAAATTAAGTTTTACCTCCTAAGTAATCCTAAAACCCCAGACAGAATGCAGCTTATTGAAATTACGTTATTACAAATTGAATAGGAGACATTACACTCACCCTGTAAAATTACAGTCAAATCAGCTAATACTTCAAGAAAATTCTGTGTTCTTAAATTTGTCCTAAGGCGTGGATGAAAGTTTCAAAAATGTATCCAATTCTCTAGCCTACATACCAGCCAAACTTCCTCACATAATAATTTGCGAAATCTGAAGCTACGAGATAAAGTTGAAGCACAAATACATAGAATCTTGCCGCAAAAAGGAAGCTACAAAATCCTTAATGATAGGTTCTTCCGGGTTATGCCGTGGTCGTCGATTTCAACTTGACGTTTCGCTGCTCATGCTGTTAGCTTCTTCAGAAGATTTTTAAAGACTGATGTTGGTGCCTTTTGCTCCTGGTTATATACCGAGGAGTCGTTACGGTTGTCTGCTCATGTAGATCTTGTATGTTATTCGGATTTGTCGTTTTTCCGCTTGGTTGCTCACGTGAAACTTGTTTATGGATGGATTGGTTTTGCAGAGCTACCTTCCATGTGTTACTAAGGCGATAGCCGTCTTCTCGATTGAAATTGTTTGGATTTTTAATAACAAGAACTCTGAGCATTTCGTGGAAATGTTGGCTGAGTTGGAAGTAACGGACCAGCACATGTTGGTTAGTTTCGATGTGGAATCCCTGTTCACCAATGTACCAGTAGAAGATTCAGTAAATCTTATACAACAATGCTTCGTTCCTCAAGGACTCCGAGAAGACATTCCAGAGTTAGTAAGGATGTGCCTCACGACGACCTACTTTCTTTGGGAAGGAATATACTACGAGCAAAAGGAAGGAGCCGCTATGGGAGTCCCGTTATCTCCAGTCATTGCTAACATATTTATGGAAGCCTTTGAAGATGAAGCTATTCAGTCCAGCCATCTCAAACCTAAATGCTGGTTTCGCTACGTCGACGACACTTTTGTTATATGGCCCCATGGAAAAGCAACTCTTGAAGCTTTCTTGGCACACTTAAACAATCACCATGCCAAAATAAAATTCACTATGGAAACTGAAGAAAATGGACGCCTACCTTTCCTGGACGTGTTAGTGAAACGAACCGCTAACAACAGATTAAACCATACAGTATATCGAAAGAAGACTCACACCGACCGATATATGCATGCTTCGTCTCATCATCATCCCCAACAAAAGCGATCTTTGATCAAGACTCTTATTCATCGGGCCAACGTTATCTGTGACGAGGACACAGTAAACCACAGGAATTGAGTCATGTGGAAGAAGCCTTACTCAGGAATGGCTACAGTCGACGGGACATCAAGAAAGCGTGCCAATATACCATGAAACCGAAAGAACCTAAATCTAAACCTATTAATTACGCCTGCCTCCCTTCCATCGCCGGAGTAACCGACAGAATAAGAAAGGTATTAGATAAAAAGAATATTCGAGTCCGCTATGGTACAATAAGAAAGGTCGAACAATTGATCCCCTTCAACAAAGATTCTTTGCCCAGACTACAGACTGAAGGCGTTTACCAGCTCCAATGTACCTGTGGCAAATCTTACATCGGACAAACGGGAAGAAGCATCCAATGTCGAATAAAAGAACACCAGAGCCACACACGACTCGTAGAACACTTATTAGGACCAGGGGACCACAGAATAAATTACGACTCCGTAAACATACTAGCCAGAACTAAAAAATACTTCCCTCGTGTTATTCGGGAATCTCTAGAAATTATTAAAAATCCAAACAATTTCAATCGAGAAGACGGCTATCGCCTTAGTAACACATGGAAGGTAGCTTTGCAAAACCAATCCATCCATAAACAAGTTTCACGTGAGCAACCAAGCGGAAAAACGACAAATCCGAATAACATACAAGATCTGCATGAGCCAACCGTAACGACTCCTCGGTATATAACCAGGAGCAAAAGGCACCAACATCAATCTTTAGAAAACTTCTGAAGAAGCTGACAGCATGAGCAGCGAAACGTCAAGTTCAAATCGACGACCACGGCATAACCCGGAAGAACCTATCATTATGGACAACGGCCGTGAAAGCCTACATTCGACTACAAAATCCTTGTTATCAAACAGCTATTTCGACATCCTACAGATTCCATTCCAAACGATAATACTGCGTTTACACAACGACCGTGTTCCAATGAAGGAGCTTTCACACGGAATGTATTATACACCAAATAACCCTTAAGTTAATTACGCTTTTGACAAATAACAGGTTCCAGTCATGCATACCGTCTCGCATATTTTAGCTTGTTCCAAGAAAGCAAGAGTTGTGTGTAGTCAGTACCCATCAGACCATAAAGTAAAGAAAAAGGTCGGACATTTTAATTACCGCTTTTCTACAAATTGATATTTATAGCAGTAGGTACCATGAAGCAGGTTTTTAGATCTAAATTTATGTTCTGGGTAAAACAAGGATTTTTAGAAGCAATAATAATCGCAGCCGAACTATTTTTTTTCTATAGCTATAGGTCTGAAAGAATTGTTTACAGACTCTACATATATTTAGATATAATAAATAAGGATAATATTACTTCAGGCAATTCAATAAACTGAAACGAAATCCCTGCTTGTCGTCTTATTGCATATCGTTTAAATTCAGCTGCTGTTGTTTAAATAAAAATAATAAATTTCCACTTTAACAGCACTTTCAGACACTTTGTGAAGGGAATAAAATCCTGCAGTACCTGTTGAAATTGACCTCAGTGTGGGCACTGCATTAAATAAAATTCTTTTGGTAAAACCGTATTTGATCTTTAGAAATTAATAGCTCGTAATTACCCTGATGTTAGCTACATGCACCGGTACTTCTCCTCCAGTTTATCTTAAATTATTAATTATTCCTATGCTGTGCTGGAACACTGAACATCTTATATCTCATATTTTCAATATACAACATTGATTTAAACAACTTGACTTGATTCAATTACCTCATGAAATCTTCCTTAACCATTCCTTTAAAAATATCAGTCGCCGCAGTTTATTTATAAGTTTTATGTACCATTAAGTTTGAAGACTGCCGCAGCAGATTAGGAGTTCAGTAACTTTTTCGAATGAAGCTATTGTGTTAACCATCCTTACGCGTTTGGCAAAACAGTCACGTCCCACTATCAGCATTTTTCGACACGCTTTATCATGTAGGATCATTAAATAATTCGCTCAAGCCAATTAGCATGGAGGATAATAATAGAAATTATCGTACTTCCGAATGTATAAACAGCACAAGGCTGCACATTATAAACGATTAGTTGCTGAATTGCATTTGGAAGGACAGTGCTAGCCCTGAAGATGGAAAAACTCATTTGGTTCCTTGCAGTAGCAGTGCTCACAGTACCAGCTCAAGGTGAGTATTTTCTGAAGATTTTTAAATTAAAGTCTTATAAATAAAATCAGATGGTGGGATTATAATTTTAGAGAGCAGGAAAAGCTACATCGTGCTTGGAGAAAGTATAACCTTATACTGTCCTGTGCATGTCCAAGGTAGAGATTTCTCTATCAGATCGATAACATGGACAAAGGATGGAAGGCCGTTCTACCAGTACAACCCCATCATTTCCGACTATCCGATAACTTTTGATGTAGTTGGCGTCCAAATTGAGGTATAACTCCAAATCGAAAGTGGTCTTTTACTGTGGAGTTGTGTTACAGGATGATCCCTTTTACAATGGCACAGCTCTAACTATTGGTCCTGCAATACCACAAACAACGGGCCTTTACAGATGTAATGCGGAACTGAATCACCCCTATATGCATGGATTTAAAATGTCAGTAAATGTCGATACTGAACTAACGCATCCGTACACCCATATTTATAACAATAACTATTACAATTAATATAAACTAGACCAGTTCAAAAATTACGATGTGCCGCTTTCTTAGTAAAATGTTTCTGTCAATTTGTAGGAGCTTCGAATTAGTTTTAAATAGATGAGAAACTGACGTAGCACTATTCAACCTTGTAACTTTACTAAGCATAATCATCCATCACTTACTTAACGAGGAATATGTATTGTTGCTAAGTAAGTGTTAGAGTTGCTATTACTTATTATACCCACTCTCTAATAAAAAGCCGTAATATGTAGTTTTAGTAATTAATTATCAAAGGTGGTACCGTTTTATGTTGTAATTAAAATGAGTTAGTGCCTTTGATCAGCATTTTCCGGAAGCGCCGACTCGTTCTTGTAAAGTGGCTACATGAAAGGAAACTATGCTACTTAAAATCGTCAACAAAGAAGTTATTCTGCAAAAGATTCCCAAGGCTATCTATAGCTAACCCATGGATGAATCGCCTGAAATTTGTACCATCAATCATCGGCACATACAAAAGGTCACGGTCGTGTCACCAGTAAGTGCAAATCTCTTGTTTGTTTACGCTGCCGGCCTCATATCAATTTTTAAAGACCTGAAATAACTCGCTGCTGTCGACCGAAGTCAAGTAATTATGGCTATCTCGAATTTATTTGATGCATAACTGTTGCATGAAAAGACTCGATAAATAATTGCATTGCGAATGACCCAACCGAATGCTAATCATGTTTTTATTTGCAACTTCCTTAATACAAGGTGCTTTCCTTCACTGGTTCTACGCAGAAACTCTTGGGATTAAGACTGTTAAGGTTTCTTTCTTCATCATAACAGACATAAAAAAATTTAAGGCACTAAAAATACTAGGTAATATGATTCCTGCTGAACAACAATCAAAAGTTACCGGGCAAACCATTAAATAGTTACTGTTCAGTTTGTATCCTGATACCTGTGTTTCATCTACTGCTAGTCCCAACTAGCAACAAGTACCCGTAACTGAGACTGAAACAAACTGAGACAAATAAGTAACTACTACATAACCGCCAGTAAAACTGTGACTTTGGTGTATAAATAACTTTATTTAATAAATCCACAGTTGTTGCCACGTAGTTTTTACCACTAGCGGTTATTTTATAGCTATATGTGACTTGAGGGTAGCTTTCACGGCATTGGAAACGCTGCGTTACCTTTACGATGACTTTAAAGTTTTAAAAACTTTAAAGTGGCTAGCAATGGTAGCGGCGACTGTACTACGTTTAACGAACAGATTTAGTCCCTTCCACACATAAGGCAATCAAGACCATCCCAGTAATTTGATTTATGAATCTACTCTTTAAACGTAGTATAAAATGTGGTACTTAAATGCGGCTTCAAAGACACAACTTCTTTGAAGTGGTATTGGCAGTTGTCGCGAAGTTCACCTTCGCTGGCCCTTTAAAATTATGGAAATTATAAGTTATATTAATTAGTGTTAATAATATTTCCGCCAACTGTAGAACGGATCGTCACTGTGCACGGTTACTATAATGTGTGTGTTACCTCTTAAATTCACCATGAAGTAAGCTTAATGAGAGTTCTCAATATTGATAAAATTTTATCCTATGCATTGTTGTACGGTGTGCTTGCTTTTTACAATGCTGCTCTTAAAAATATGCCGTTTGTTTATAAAGGCAAGGTTGATCGATTAAATGAAACAATTTACTGACATTCTACAACTGTTTTCAGAAAACTGAATCATTTAAACGTAAATAAGTTTCACATCACTGTAAAACAACCCTGCCGGGACTTTAAAGTGGCACTACGGTCTCTTTCGGTAGTTTCAAGTAAACATATCTTCAACTCTTTTCACACTATCGTCAAGTAACAATTACTTTTAATTTCTATTTATTAGTTAAAATTACTTTAAAGTAATTTGTTCCAAAATATTGTTTCGTGTGATTTTACATTTAGATACAGTTAAGGATTGTTTGGATAATTTCTTAGCTTAAATGCATTCACATAGTTAGATTCACCTGCATACGTTAGGTGTAGCTTTGGTTGCATACTCATTTTTGCAATTTTTGGGACTTTTGAAAAATCCTTGTTTAGGGAATTTTGAGTAACAATTTTGAAAATTGTTTTGATAGTACGATTTCCGGCGACCATTTTTAAGTTTTCCTTTTTGGAGCTGCATGTGATCTTTGGAAATTTTCACTTAAGTGGATTATATAGTTTTCCATAGTTCTTTGAGGAATCTGCCATCCAGAAATAGGAAATGGGTGTTATATTGCTAAAATGAATCCGATTGTATTGGGATAAATATATATTTCTGCAATTTACTTACTCGAGGCCGCATTACAACTCTGGTATGTTGATTTATGGTTGCCGTAGAACATTTTTCGATAACGTCTCGTATTTAGGCCTCCTCGTCCTAGTTTGGCCTCCTCGTCCTAGTTTGCTGTATCGTTCTCCGATTTTTCGGGATCCATTATGCCTGTGGCATTGGTGTTGCTTGGCTAAGGCACCTGGAGCAACAATTCCGTTCCAATCCGAGCCCCTCAGCACATGTGATAGTTCGCATGCAAGGCTTCTCCCCATGGTGACTGCACTCGACTGCGTTTCTCACCTGCAAAGTTAGATGAAGCCCTGACTCTTTGGAGGTTATTCAAGCTGGTGGACATCTTAATAGCTATCCCCCATAGCTGTTGATGTAGCGATCCTTCTGTGCACGATCCAGGTATCTGCAACACCTAGTGTTATCTACCTTTTGGTGTTTATTGAACTAAAAATATCGTTCGTTATGGCACTATGATCTTTACTTTATGTATTGTACTTACCTAGGTATATGCTAGCGAAATTCATGTCGTTTTACATGCGGAATATTGTGTAGCTTCGTTGTACATCACGTGCAATTACTTTTGTGTCATAGGATAATGTCATTCTATGCATTTAATATCTTTGCGTTTGGTAGTACTGCTTTGGTTGCATTCAAGAGTACTTGTCAGTGTTTCAAAATTTAAACCATTATTGGCGAGGGTCTCCGGGAGCATTAATTTAACATTTAACATAATATGAGCACCGTAAATACACCATGTTATGTGTATTAGCACTCCCCTAGGCGAAATGGTACCAATTCGAAGAGGTTCGCGACTAGATAGAGTATCTACCTAATTAATCAAGCGATATAGAACTTACTATTCTCCCGCATTCCGGTATCGCTGTTTTTAATTATATTTAAGTCACTATCGTAGTTGATACACGGGTACTCGAACGAATTGCGATTATCGTAGTCACATTTTAGACTTTATTAAAATAAAATCTTTTACATTACATACCACTAAAATTACATTTACAAACTATTCCATTTACATACTATTATCACAGAATTGTGTTGCCTTTTCCAAGTATGACACAGAATTTCGAAGGTGTACAAACTGTAAATAAATAACTAGGTTATTTCGAGTCTTGGTGTTTTCTGTCTTTTATTATTTGTTTTTGTGAAACAGCTAGTGGTTTAGGAATTTACACGGCCACCTGTAGGTTTTCTGGTTTGGACCGTCTCAAACCAGTGGCGCTTCCGGACAACCCACCCCATCCTGCTCAGGACCTAGCTTGGCAAACGTTTGCTACACGACTAGACGATTCCTGTACCACCCTGCTGTGAAGTATTTATAATTTTTTTTTTACGTGCGAATAAATTCCCGTGTGTAGCAAATGTAATAAATTTGGCGCCCAACGTGGGGCCTTTGGTTAAGTAGTTTGGCATTTAGTGCAGTATAGAGTATTTGATTAGTATCGATTGGTTCCTTGTCGTATCGGTAATTATCGGATTATAGCCATTTTGTTGCATATCTTGAGGAATTTTGTTAGAATTTAGGAATGTGTGTTTAGATTAGGTACATTTTTGGACATATTAGTAGGTATTAGTATTATTAGTACTGAAGGGCTATTTTTGTTTTTCTTTTGTGCTTTTATTAGTAAGGTTTAGTATTTTTAGTATAGGTATAGGATTGTTTAGTTACGACAATTACAATGGATGTTGGAAGATTATTGGCGGACGAGCTAACGTATGAATTGCTAATTCGTGGATGTCCAGTGGGTTCGAACGTAACCGAGAAGAGAACAATTTTGCGAGACGCTATGCATAGACAGCAGTTAGGAACGCTAGACGTGACAACAGGAATTTATTTCGAGCCTGATGAAGAACTGAAGATTTGTGCTACAAAACTTCACGAACTGCAAGAGGCATTAGAACATTTTGATGTCAATAACAAAGATAATGAAGTACAACGCATTAGGGCAAGAATGTACCATGTTTTAGGTCGCTTACGTCGACTTAATGTCGAAAACAACATGCAACAACAGCATCAGCAAACACTGTTTACCAAAATAGGTCAGTTATCTATAGCTATCGATCAAGCTTATTCAGGTTACCACGAACAAACTATACATGAGCAAGCAACAGTTCAGTCTCAACAACAATCTATTCTAGATGAGCCTAATTTACTACTTCCAGTTACCACATCCTTGGCAACTACAGGTGCAGAAGAAAATGCAACTGCCATCGGGCAACTCATTGATCATGAGATGTCGATATTCCCAACACAATTTGAACCATCGAACCGTCGAGTGAGCTTCCATGAGTCAACGCCAGAGCGTAACGCTGAAGTTTCCCATTACGACAGCAACTTACAGCAAAAACTGAAGTCCATGGAACTGGGCGAGATTGTGAGACCTACAACAAGCTTAGATAGACAAGCTGGAAATTTACATATACCTACCACTGGAAGTAAGATATATCCAGAGTGTTCTCGACCTGTGTACAGCAACTTTATTCCCATCAGCAAGTGGAACATTCATTATGATGGTGAATCGTCCAGTTTAACAAGCTTCTTAGTGCGTGTAGAAGAGTTAAGAGAAGCACGTGGAATTTCAAAAGCTCAATTGCTTCAGTCAGCAGTAGAAATTTTCAGTGGAGACGCACTGATATGGTACCGAGCGGTGAAGCGTACTATCATCGATTGGGACGACTTGATTAGTAAGTTGAAAGCAAACTTTCTACCTCACGACTACGAAATGCGCCTTTGGGACGAAATTCGAAGCCGCACACAACACCCATCAGAAAAAGTGGTTGTTTACATAGCAACTATGGAGAATTTATTCAGCAGGCTGCCTCGACTTCCATCTGAAATTACAAGATTAGCAATAATTAGGAAGAACTTACAACCATATTATACTATGCAATTAGCATTACACCCAATCTACACTATTGCTGGTCTTACTCAAACTTGTATGGCTCTAGAAGATGCCAAGATAGCTTCTACCAATTTTAAAGCCCCTCCCATGCATAACCAGTATTTACTTGAACCAGATCTAGCATATCGCAAACGCATTGGCAAGCCACCGATTTGTGTAGTCGAAGAAAAGTCCCTGATTGACTTCGGCGAAATGGAGTCTTCAACAAATGCCTGGCAGGATCATTTAGCAAGAACAGCGAGCAGCAATGAGGCTGCAGAAGTCCCAAATACTGTGGCAAATATAGCGACGATTACTTGTTGGAATTGTTCCAAATCAGGACATCGAGCCATGCAGTGTACTGCTCCTAAACGGATGTACTGTTATGGCTGCGGGCAAGTAGGAGTAACCAGCCGCACTTGCAAGAGATGTTCGGGAAACGAGCGAGGAGCACGGTAGACAACCGGACCCGGTGCTCTAAAACCAGGAAGAAGCCGGTCAATAATTACAAGCAATCATTATTACCTGATGGCGGAGCATTTCATCCCAGCGGTGAATTATATCTTTGACCAATGCCATGGGGACAATAGACCATATTTAACTGTGACCATTTTAGGCATCAAAATCAAAGGATTACTTGATACTGGAGCATCCTGTACAATATTAGGTAACCCAGGTTGGAAACTTCTACAGCATATGGGGATTACTGTGTTACCAGCTGAAAATCGAGTTTGTACAGTAGCGAATAAGCAAACTTGCGCCATTGTAGGAATCGTCCACCTCCCAGTACAACTCGAAGATAAAGTTCGAACCATAACCCTATTAGTTGTACCAGATTTGCCACATACTCTTATTCTAGGTATCGACTTTTGGACTACAATGGGCATAATTCCGAATCTACAACAAGGGCAATGGTCATTTCACATAGAAGAAGAGCTCTTACCTTCTGTCAACGCCGTTGTAGCTCGTGCGTTTCTTACTCAGCTTCAGCAAACTCAACTAGATCAACTCATAAGACCATATTTTCAGAAAGCCAATAACCAAATTGGTAATACTACTTTGGTGGAGCATCAGATCAAGATCACCACTTCAGAACCCATAAAGCAAAGATCTTATCGTGTGTCGCCTTTTATTCAGCAGAAGATCGATGAAGAGGTGCAATACATGCTGGACAACGATGTTATCGAGCCATCAACATCAGCATGGTCATCTCCAGTACTGTTAGTACCTAAAAAAGACGGTAAATACAGATTCTGCGTGGACTACAGAAAGGTTAATAGCGTTACCATTAAAGATGCCTATCCCATTCCGTTTGTGTCTACTATTTTGGATCGTCTTAGGAACGCAAAATATCTGAGCTCTATGGACGTGAAGTCCGCGTATTGGCAAGTGCCTGTGGCCAAAGAATCTAGGCAATATACCGCCTTTGCAGTACCAGGACGTGGATTATTCCACTTCAAAAAAATGCCGTTCGGTTTGACTAACAGCCCGGCCACCTGGCAAAGATTGATTGACCGTGTCATTGGACCTGATCTCGAGCCTCATGTATTCGTTTACTTAGACGATATCATCGTGACAACAGAAGATTTTGACACCCATTTGCGAGTCCTGAAAGAAATTTTTGAACGTCTTCAGAAAGCTGGCCTAACTTTATCTGCAGAGAAGTGCAGCTTTTGCCGCCCTGAATTAAAATACTTAGGATTCATAGTCGATCAGTATGGACTTCATGTGGACCCGGACAAAATTAAGGCCATAATTAACATCCCTTCTCCTAAGAATGTCACGGAGGTACGAAGAATCATCGGAACTGCTTCGTGGTACCGTAGGTTCATCCCTAACTTTTCTACTGTCATCGCTCCCATGGCCGATTTACTGCAAAAGAACACTAGTTGGTGTTGGACTCAGAAATGCGAAGAATCTTTTCAATATATCAAAGACTGCTTAGTGACCGCACCTATTTTAAGTTGCCCAGACTTTTCCAAGCCATTCTTCGTTCAGACTGATGCTTCCGGGGTTGGTATTGGTGCCGTACTTTCGCAACAAGACAGCGACGGAGAACATGTCATCTGTTATATCAGCAGATCGCTCAGCCGGCAGGAACGAAAATACTCCACCACAGAACGTGAGTGCTTGGCTGTAATTTGGGCAGTGGAGAAGCTTCGCGCATACCTCGAAGGATATTCCTTCACCGTGATTACAGACCACCATTCTTTAGTATGGCTGAACAATTTGAAGGAGCCAACAGGACGCCTGACTCGGTGGGTTCTTCGCCTGCAACAATTCAATTTCAATGTCGTGCACAGAAAGGGAAAAGATCACGTGGTTCCCGATTTATTATCAAGGTCTGTCCCCGAAGTAAATCATGTCGTGATAACGATTGAAGAGCCAGCACCCATCCGAGATCCTTGGTATCTAAATCTAAAAACAAAAATTATATCAAATCCTTTACAATTTCCACAGTGGCGAATTGAGAATGATATAATCTATAAATACATCAAATGTACCTACCCGCAGCTGAGAGACGATAACGAAACATGGAAAGAAGTGGTACCAAAAGAAAAACGTCAAGAACTCATCCACGAACATCATGACGCATTAACAGCATGCCATGCAGGCATCTTCAAAACCTACGAACGCCTGAAGAATCGCTTCTATTGGCCGAAAATGCGATCCGATGTAGCCAACTACATTCGAAGGTGTAAGATCTGCGCTGCCATGAAACCTGAACAGAATCGTCCAGCTGGTCTTATGGGACAGCGCCCGAATGTCACAAAACCTTGGCAGATGATTGCAGTAAATATATGTGGTCCCTTACCTAGATCATCCAGAGGCTACAGTTACATTTTAGTTATTTCAGACCAACTTACCAAGTTTGTGCTACTGTTTCCACTCCGTCAAGCTACAGCTGCCGCTGTAACCAGATTAGTTGAGGAAAATGTTTTTCTATTCTTTGGATGTCCTCAGTACTTAGTATGCGATAATGGTGTGCAGTTCCGTTCACGAGAATTTATGCAGTTATGTGACAGCTACCATGTGAAAATTATTTTCACTCCTGCGTATCATCCTCAAGCTAACTTCGTAGAAAGAGTTAATCGTGTCATCAAAACTATGTTGGCTTCATATGTTGCAGATAACCACAAGAAATGGGAACAACTTTTGCCTAAAGTGGGCTGCGCTATCAGGAGCTCGGTTCATGAAGTCACTAAAGTGACTCCATTCTTTGCCAACTTTGCACGTGAACATGTTCCTAGGGGTGATTATTTTAAATCAGGTGTAAAGGCTGAAACAGATAAATGTGAGACATCTGATAAACTTAAAGAGTTAGACAAGCTACATCAAGATATACATAAGAGACTTTTGAATGCTCATGCCAGATCTAAACAACGATATGACCTACGACGCAGAGAAGTGACATATAATGTGGGCGACAGAGTTTACCGACGCAATTTTGTGTTGTCCGACGCCACCAAACACTTCACCGCAAAGCTCGCTCCAAAATTTATTGGGCCTTTGATTGTACGAAGGAAATTATCACCTGTTACGTACGAGCTTCAAGATGAAGATGGGACATTTCGCGGCACATGGCATGTCAAAGACATAAAGCAACACCCGCCAGATGAAGAAAACTAGATTCTGTTGGATTGTCGTAACGAAGACAAACTTAGCATTGGACTTTGCATTCGAGTTTGGCATTAGGATTTTGAATGTTAGGTTAGGCTTTAGGGACCAAGGGTTTTTTGTTGAACCTTTGGGTGGATGGTTGGGCTTGAAGGGAGGACTCTCTGTTGGGGAACTCTATCATCTCGTTCTTTCCCCCTTTTGTTGTAAAGTCTTGGATGGTTGGTTGGGCTGCTTGAAGGGAGGACTCGCTGTTGGGGAACTTTATCATCTCGTTCTTTCCCCCTCCTTGTGGGACAGTGACGTTCCATCATACAGGAGTGAGACATTTTTGCAGTCTCATTTCCGGTGTTCCGCCATCTGGTCACTGTGGATGGTGTTTCAGTGTGTAGTCGATCCTGGGCTGCACACTTTCCTTGACTAGTAGGGTGTAGGGTTTTTATTCTGTCTTCATGGAGTATGGTTACCTATGATCGCGGTGTATTCTACGGGGTCCCGCGCCTGGTACCTGTATTCTGTGGTGACTTCAAAATTTTTCGGCTATTTCCCACTTAGAAATTTTCAGTTAGCTTTTCTTTATACCACCCTACGTCGACTGACTGACGTGACATCGGACTAATCCTTTCTCATCCTTCTTCTGTGTTGTCCCCAATTCTTTTCTGGAGCTTTTGATCCCATTCCCCTTTCCTGCTATTCTGTTTCGTTTTTCTTCTTCTTGTTAGATAGTTTTTCCAGTGGACGTTGTCTCGAATTGGGCTTGGATCAGTTCATCCACCGGCGCGCCTTTTACACCCAGCAGCGACGGATGTTCTGATGTCCTTTTCGGAGCGGCATTCATTGTAAGAGCTATTTATCCCTTTCTTCTGTTCTTTGGTTTTGCTGTTGTTCTTTTTATTTGTGTGGGTTCGAGCTTAGGTTGTTGAAATTTATTTTGGATACCCCTTTGAGGTTTTTGAGTGTATAGCTGATGTTGTCGTGTTGCCTTCAGCTGTACGTTTTGTGTTTATTTATGTTGTGGTATCCTTTCGCGCATGCGGATTCTTGTTTCACAAGCGAATCTCGTTCCTGGTTTACGTTTTTGTTTTCTTTTGGACGTGATTGGTGATTGAGGACGGTTTCTCTTGCGCTTTTGTAGTGTCAACTTTTGTTGGATTCATGAGCCGACTCTTTTGCTAAACCACGGTCCTTTTTCTGAATTCTATCTTTAACATTCCTTTGTAATTTCCCTTTTTCCTTTCGACTTCTATTTTGCGATTCTTTTAGGCTGCTTATCCTTTTCTAAATTATTTGGTACTGCCGTAGTTGTACGTGGTGATCTTTCTTTTGTGTTTGAGGTTTGTTGGATATCATCGTGATACCTGTAAAATTTCGAAGCTTCATTATGGTGCAGGCATAGGTTCTACGTCGGTAAATTCAGGGAATTTACCTATTTTTAAGTGAGGGGAGAGTCTGTTACGTGTGATTTTACATTTAGATACAGTTAAGGATTGTTTGGATAATTTCTTAGCTTAAATGCATTCACATAGTTAGATTCACCTGCATACGTTAGGTGTAGCTTTGGTTGCATACTCATTTTTGCAATTTTTGGGACTTTTGAAAAATCCTTGTTTAGGGAATTTTGAGTAACAATTTTGAAAATTGTTTTGATAGTACGATTTCCGGCGACCATTTTTAAGTTTTCCTTTTTGGAGCTGCATGTGATCTTTGGAAATTTTCACTTAAGTGGATTATATAGTTTTCCATAGTTCTTTGAGGAATCTGCCATCCAGAAATAGGAAATGGGTGTTATATTGCTAAAATGAATCCGATTGTATTGGGATAAATATATATTTCTGCAATTTACTTACTCGAGGCCGCATTACAACTCTGGTATGTTGATTTATGGTTGCCGTAGAACATTTTTCGATAACGTCTCGTATTTAGGCCTCCTCGTCCTAGTTTGGCCTCCTCGTCCTAGTTTGCTGTATCGTTCTCCGATTTTTCGGGATCCATTATGCCTGTGGCATTGGTGTTGCTTGGCTAAGGCACCTGGAGCAACAATTCCGTTCCAATCCGAGCCCCTCAGCACATGTGATAGTTCGCATGCAAGGCTTCTCCCCATGGTGACTGCACTCGACTGCGTTTCTCACCTGCAAAGTTAGATGAAGCCCTGACTCTTTGGAGGTTATTCAAGCTGGTGGACATCTTAATAGCTATCCCCCATAGCTGTTGATGTAGCGATCCTTCTGTGCACGATCCAGGTATCTGCAACACCTAGTGTTATCTACCTTTTGGTGTTTATTGAACTAAAAATATCGTTCGTTATGGCACTATGATCTTTACTTTATGTATTGTACTTACCGAGGTATATGCTAGCGAAATTCATGTCGTTTTACATGCGGAATATTGTGTAGCTTCGTTGTACATCACGTGCAATTACTTTTGTGTCATAGGATAATGTCATTCTATGCATTTAATATCTTTGCGTTTGGTAGTACTGCTTTGGTTGCATTCAAGAGTACTTGTCAGTGTTTCAAAATTTAAACCATTATTGGCAAGGGTCTCCGGGAGCATTAATTTAACATTTAACATAATATGAGCACCGTAAATACACCATGTTATGTGTATTAGCACTCCCCTAGGCGAAATGGTACCAATTCGAAGAGGTTCGCGACTAGATAGAGTATTTACCTAATTAATCAAGCGATATAGAACTTACTATTCTCCCGCATTCCGGTATCGCTGTTTTTAATTATATTTAAGTCACTATCGTAGTTGATACACGGGTACTCGAACGAATTGCGATTATCGTAGTCACATTTTAGACTTTATTAAAATAAAATCTTTTACATTACATACCACTAAAATTACATTTACAAACTATTCCATTTACATACTATTATCACAGAATTGTGTTGCCTTTTCCAAGTATGACACAGAATTTCGAAGGTGTACAAACTGTAAATAAATAACTAGGTTATTTCGAGTCTTGGTGTTTTCTGTCTTTTATTATTTGTTTTTGTGAAACAGCTAGTGGTTTAGGAATTTACACGGCCACCTGTAGGTTTTCTGGTTTGGACCGTCTCAAACCAGTGGCGCTTCCGGACAACCCACCCCATCCTGCTCAGGACCTAGCTTGGCAAACGTTTGCTACACGACTAGACGATTCCTGTACCACCCTGCTGTGAAGTATTTATAATTTTTTTTTACGTGCGAATAAATTCCCGTGTGTAGCAAATGTAATAATATGCCATTTTTATGAGCTAAACTTACTACGGCATGATACAAAACATGAACCTTCACGTCACAATGGCTTTGAAAAATTAATTTATCATCGTTTCTGCACCATATATAATAAATTAATACATAATAATTAGATTACAGTTTCAAAAAAACAAGGAAAATAAGTTTTCAGTTGTAGGATTTTATAGTTTCGTGTGAGGTTAAACATTTTGAAGACAATATTTTAAATAAAAATGCAATTCTGAATGGGGTGTGATCTAATTCGGGCGTATTATGATTATTTTTGACAGTAAACTTGTATTCGTTTTAATTTTGTCGCTCAGGCCATCGAAAAGAGAACACGTTTCTTCCTGTAATATTATTTTCCGCCAATCGTACTAGAACTGACACATTATTGATAAAATTTTGTTGAGCAAAGTCAAACATTGCATTGCATCAGCCGTTGCTAGGTAATTTACAATAAAACTGTACAGAAATAATATTCCCGGCCTAGGCAGGGAATATTCGAGTACTATTTCCTAATTTTTTTAATTACTCGTATCGATCGGCGGAAACATAGTATGTGTATCTTGGACAAAAAGCAACATTCCCAGACTCCTGTGCTGTTGGGCTCGGCATTCTCCTCGCTCAACAATATTCACAGTCGTCTGGGAATGTTACGCTGTTCGTCCTAGGTACACAATGTAACAAAACAGTTGCAACACAAATTCAGCAACCCTAAGCTGAGAGAGTAATAAAATTTAGTAAAAATTGCGGCTACCAAGCTACAAGTTCTACGTCGCCTGAACCAAAAATTATTCCCCATGTTGGTTGCGTGCACGTAATACGTAAGTTCACGTCAAGTACTAGCGACTAGTGACAAAACACTTTATAAAGTTTCTGAATGGTCGCCGGTACCTTCCAGCGACTAACCGTGCTAGGTGGGGGTCTGTTAATAATAGCCAATACCATCTCGGAGTCGAATCGATCCAAGCATACTGAGAACTGGAACAATTTGAAAACTTTTGATTTGGGACAAAAAACCTACAGTGGTTTTCGACTGTTTTCGTATTACAATGTATCGCCAAAAGCCATATGATTCTTTATACATACATAGCAAGCGTTGGCAGCATCAAATTTGCTACTGTTCGCATCCTGAATGCAATTTTTCTTATGATTGCAGGTGGTAACCCTCTTTTTTCTATTTGTCTTTCTATGATGTCCTCTCACTTTTTCTTGGTCGTCCTCGTCTTTATTTTCTTTGCAAGCTCTCTTGGCCGTATTTATTCGAAGCAAGTGGCAATAGCATTTTATCTGTTTTTCGTTTATTAAGTCTATGATCTTGTGTTGTCCTGTGACCCTTCATCTTATTTTGTCAGTTTACACTCATTCAGCATTTGTTTTATATATGTTCCTTTTTTCGTTCTTTGCGTCAAAATTATGTTGCACTAGATTGGATGTAGTGCCTCAATCATATTTTGCTCTATTTTCTACTTTAATTAATCTCTTATTATCTTTCCCATGTCCGCTAATGGTAAGTTCATGGTACTTGCATTGGTTGACATTTTTAATCGTTACGTTTTCTGTTACATTGTTTTTTTCCTCTAGCTATAAACATCTATTGCATCCTATTCGAGTTGCCTTCTCATCTCCACTTATTATATTCTTCTATTACTTTGTTTAATATATATGCCACGTTCTATTCTCTTCGGCCGAGAATAGCATATATCGAGGAGGTCGTTTTCCAACCAGACTCACTTAGAGCTACTTTTTCTTATCCAATGCTCCAGAGCAGCTTTCAAATAGATTTTCAATGAAGTGGAAGAGAAGCAGCATCGCTGTTTTAATTTTTTGGTTGGGGTGAAGGGTACTGAGATTGAATTACCACACTTACCAGTAGCGTAGTTTTCTGTGTATAAAGCTCTTGTGGTCGTTATGTTTTTTACTAATTGCTCCTTCTTCATTAACAACTGATACTTTCTGGAGGGGTACTGACTCGTAGCTCTTACGTAGGTCTATATAGTACACACGGAATTTCCTCACTCGCACAGTAGTATCGTCCATACCATTTGTGTCAATATAAAAATGTTGTCCACACATGATCCTTCTCTTTGAAAACCACTTCTTCTATTCCTTGTACTTCCTTTTCAATTATAGGGTCATCCTGTACAGCATTCCTACCGATGATATCCTAATTTCTCTAAAATTTTCGCATTCGTTTCTAATTCCTTTTTTGATAAATGGGGTTTATGTGTGACATCGATCAGTCAGTTGGAATGTTGCCCCCAGCACTTATTAAATATGCTGCATGTAATATTTCTAATGCTTTCGTTGTCGCATGTTTGCTCAACGCGGGAAGCAGCTCACTTGGTCTGAATGCTTTGTTACTATTCAGTTTTAGTGCTGCTCCCATTTGCTCTAGTGTAATCCTTTGAATTTCTTCTTCTTACCCTATTTATTATTTTTGTAGGGTTTCTATTCTTGTAAATGGCGGTAATAGTCCCTGTATGTCTTTATTGGATTGATTTTCCTCGTATAGTTGGTGTCATAATTGTTCAGTTGAGCACATTTGCTACTACATCGATTGTGTTTTGCCTTCTTTGTTTCTTTACAATTCATCTGCATCGATTGGATTGTTTGTGATCCTTCGTACCTTTTGTTGCCAACCACATATGTTATAACTTTTCTTCTGTTAGTTCTTGTAGTTTATCTATTCACCACAAGTTTTTTCTTTGTTCGCCTATCACGTGTTTTTAGGGATTGGGATTCTACTTTGTGCATTTTCTTTTTACCGAGTCATACATCTTTCCCGCTGTTTCGATTAGTTTTTCTTCTAATTTGTGCACTGGTTGCAGTTTATATATGTATGAAGCTTTTAGATTATTATATTCAGCACTTTCAGTTCTTACTTCCTCTTCGGCTGTTGTAATTTGTTTGATGTATCTTCTTTCCATTTGTGGTTTCACTAATAGGTGATCGAATTCGCATTCCGCTCCTAGTCATACTTTCACATAGCTGGTTGTTGTATTCTGTTTTACCGCAACATACATAATTAATTTATAAATTTGTTACCTTCAGTTTTATCCGAACGTGATTTAAAAATATACTTTCAGTCGTTTTTCCTCGGCTTCTTAACAATTACCATGATGCGATTTTCCTTTTCATCTAGACTTGATTGAAAAACTAAATCTTCTTCATTTTTTCTCTTATTTATCTTTCATTTGCTTTAGCTGTATGTCGTGTGGGTAGTGTTAGTCTTATTTTTATAGCGGTGTCAAAATATGTGTTGTAGCTATTTAGTTTAATTCAAACGCTAATTGATAATTATCGACAATTAATAAAACAGCATATTCTATTTTATCATTTCTTCTTCTAAGCTAAGAAGAAAAATGAGAGAAATTGGAAACGGGTTTTTATTGTATTATACAGGAATCCATAACTTCGCTTGAGCTTAAAAGTGAATAAAAGGTTACATGAAAAATCTCATAAATGAAGATCTAATAACAGAAACAGTAAAAGTAGCTGGCACTAGCAATAGAAGATTATAACTAGCATATTATTATATTGAGAAACTTTAAAATGTGTTTGAATTTTTTACAGATCTAAGAAAATGTAAATTCGTAAGGAACGGCGGTAGGTCGTTAGGATCATTATAAATACAAGGTATATATTCGATTTTTACATTTTTTAAATACAATTACGGCCATGTGTAAAGTTCCCTTGCTATGGTCCTAGTTGCCTCCCGCAATCTGTATACGAAACCAAGGTCGATAAGCTCTGGTGGAGTTAGGTAATCTCTAAAAATTTAATTTAAAAAAAATATGGGCTTTTTCGTTGTTTCGTAGTTATTTAATTACCTAACACAATATGACTGCTGTTTTCTTATCCTTAAATTTACGAATGCAAACAGCAGCAATAACTTCATTAAAAAGAGTTATTTAAGATTTAAAACATTTATTTGAACACAGGTTAGAGTGACATATAGATAATAAATACATCATAATAAATAAACATCTCGTATATTTTGCTGGGGGCACCTTCGGGTGGTCATATACAATGTGTTGATTCAGATTTGAAACATAGGCTTTTAACGTGCAAAATTAAACGATTGAAATTATTGAGAGCAAAATAAAGCATAAATAATTTGTTCGCCTTTAAAAACTGTATCTAATTCGTAATTTTACATTTTTAAATATTGCCAGAAATGTTCTTCAAAATAAGAAAAACTATTTAATATTGGATAGCAATCTTTAATTTCGCATTTAAATCCCTATGTCTCAATCTGAATCAACACTGTATACACTTTAGAAAAATTAACATCACTTTCTAGTTTAATAATAATAATTATTTTTAAATTATTTGTTTAGATGCTAAAGGCTCTTAAAAATACAGAAAAAATATTTATTTTTGTTAAAATTTGCCATTTTTAGTTTTTACCAACGAAGGTAAGGGCGTGCAATCTATAACGTACAAATATAGATTACTATGAAATTTACTATGTTATAATTAATTAAATTAAAGAAGGCAGGAGTAGTAAAAGTTACTCTAATACATTTTCTCAATTTTAATATTGATGTTGTTACGTTTTACGTTCTCGGGCTATTTTAAATTATACGCCGTTGCTGTTTTAAGCATTTATCTACAACGATTTATCTTAATCTATTTACACATCACAAGAGATATTAAGGAGGAACACACATTATTTATAAACTAACAGGACTATTTCTAACAACAGATATTGTTATGATACATGATATGGACAGAGATTATAATAAAGGAATGTTGAAAATTGAACGAGTAAATTTGAACAGTTACAGAAATTGAGTCTAAATAGATAAAATAAAAAATTTAACATTAATTGGTGAAGATCAACTTTGATTGCATTATTCATTGGGATTCATAAAATACTTGTAGGCTGATTTGAATGCTTTGAAATAAATAATTAACGAAATAAAAAAATTCAAACTAAGGTTACATCGACAATTGTGTTTGTTAAGAAAATTATGTATTGTTAGTATTATTTTAAATTAATTAAATAGTGTGCATAAATAATCGTTACTAGTATATAAAAAAAGTTGTTTATAAAACAGTTACCAAATAAGTACTCATAAAGGCAGTTGTAAGAAAATTTATGGAAAATTAAATATTAAAAATTAATGGGAATAACTGCAATAATTATTTATTTAATATGGTATTATGAATAGTAAGATTAAAAGCAAAGAAAAACAGTTATTGAAATATTGGTAAACAAAAATAATCATCATCGATTAAAAGTGAATTTATTGCATTGAACTACAAGTGATTGGAAGTAATTTCATATTGATTATGTGAAGAATTGGATCGATACTTGGAATATTAAGTTTGAGATGTCAGCGTACCTGAAAATAATTGGACAAAGTTAATAGTTGAAAATAACAGAAGGAGAGAAACTTACCTGGACAAATAGATCGTGTGATAGCAGGATTGTGGTCTGTAGCAGTAAATAGGACGAGGTTTTGGAGGCAGTTGAGTTGGTTGGATGTGAGCGAGTGAGCAGAATAGTGACGGGAATTGGATTGATGGTACAGGCATACAACAGGAACTGGTGGCTGTGGAAGCGGTAGCTGCTGAAAAAAAGTGTTCTTTTCAGTAACTTACAGGGCTAAAGGTAGGAGCTAGTTGTGACGTCTGACATTGGCAAGCTGCAGGAGGTTGGAGCTTGCATCAGTTCATAGGACCAAGAAAGGATTATCTGTTGGAGGTTTTGAAGGTGTTACCTGTTCGAGAAGGCTGTTGTGGTGAGTGTTGGTGCGTAGTAAGGACGTAAGTAACAGAAACAGGTTTGTTAAAATAAGTTTATATTGAAGTTTTGCATACTGTCAAATGTTGAAAGTATTAACTGAAACTGAAGCAAAATTATCTAGAAAAGTCAACAAATTTTAACGTCAAATGTAAAAGCATAGTTGTCAGTTACACCTTAGTGTAAAGAGTTTGAAAGTAAATTTTGACATTCAAATATAAAGCTAATTTTAGGTTATAATATTTCATTGCAATATTAGATAGCATGCTAGATTCGATGAACCCAGCCCAATGAGATAAGAGGTCTTGATTATATTAAAAGTCATTAAAAATATAACAGAATTATTTTGAAGGCATAGTTTCCTTAAATAGGGGCTATAGCAATATACTTTATTTATTTACACGCGATTTCAACATTAATGATTTATATGGCTATATTTACTTGTTATGCACGCGTTATTTATCTCGCTAGATTTATGTACACACGGGTTTATTTATATTTCAGCTTCTTCCAAGCTGGAGTCGGCACTCGAACTTCCACTTCGACTTCGACTGGCCTCTTATTTCTTTTCGCGTATTTATATATGCACCGGGTGAGTCATTCCGGAAACGTCGAGACCTCGGGCGATCCTTCCAGCAACGCTGACCTGTTCGTGCGCTTGAGTCGCCAAGGTCGTTTCTCGAAGCCTGGGGAGCTGTGAGTCATCCGTACACACGTGAACCGGCTCAAGATCGTGACACTGAACCCGCCTGTCATTCTCGAATGATCGAGACGCTGAGTCATGTATTTGCAATGGCCTGATCCTAAGGTCGTTACAATATTTTCCAGGTTTTTTGACATTCTTTACTCGGTACGTTAGCATAACTTAAAACGCAATAAAAAAACAAATGTTATAAATGTAAGTTTTAAAGTAGTTAGCTACTTAGCTCGCAGATACTTGTTTCATACGAATATGTTTACTTTTTCTTGGCCGTGACAAACTATATTTACCTTTCGCTATTGTCAATTGGTTCCGACGAATATAAGAAAATCTTAATAACGCGCTCATAACACAACTCCGATATTCACAAACAAAAGCAAATATGGAAATTCAAAAAATTCAAAATACGTAATTATTTATTAAGAAAAATAATGTGAGCGAACAAACGTAAGGACGTATTGGGCCAACTGGGTTATAAATAGTAGGTCCGTCACAGGTAGTAGATTAACAGAGAAGGTATAATCCGCTTTCAACATTGCAATACAACACAAAGTGGTGTATCTACAGTTGCCTAAAATTTATTTTTCAAAGCGCAAAAGAAAACTTCACCTCTCTCGCTATAGAAATCTATGAGCTCTCCTATGCCGCCTTAAATGCATTTGAAAATATTTTGAACATTTCTCTTCAGTTTTCTATAACTATTCAATATGTAAAGTATTTTATCGCATTTCATATGGTAATGTACTACATTTCTACATGCAGAATCGTTTGGTAATGTGGTACTTTACACTATAGCAACCATTACATCATAGCAACGACGATTTGTTTTGCGTTTGGCAATACTGAAATGTAGTGTTGGTGGCACTGTAAGTTTATTTCAAATTCGAGTTAGCAGGTTAGGTTTTGCGTCAGTCTGTATTAAATCCGAAACAAAACCAAATCTACTAATCTCGAATTTGACATAGACCTAAAGTGTCACCAACAATACAGTTTAGTACTTCCAAATGCCTAACATCAACTGGAGCTGCTTATTGTGCTTTAGGACATAAAAAAGAGTTTTGGCGATGTTTTCACATTTAATGTCACGTTTATATAAAAATCTAATATTTCAGATTTCTACATGAAATGCGATAAAATAGTATACGAAACGCATTAGAAAAGTAGTTTTAATGAACTCGTTTGGATATTAAGTACTCGCTGACGCTCGTACTTAAACTAACCATACCTGTTGAGTAAAACTTCACTTTTCTAAACTTGTTGCGTAATATACTATTTTAATACACATTTAATGCACATATAATGAAAACGTAGGTACCCAGTATTTATTTAAAATATATATCCATAGATAACTAATAATGCTGATCAAACGAGTTTTTAGATGGTGTTTTATGCCGTATATAATGCATTTGCATGGGAAATTAGCAAATTACTATCAACAAGCCCAGGGATTAATTTAGGGAATATTTCTATTCAGCAATGAACGAGCAGAGGTTCATAATGATATTACGCAGTTTTTGTGGTTAGCTTACATTATAAATAAATATCTTTAATCTAAATAGACATACGACTACATGTCACGGTGACATGTTCGATGGCTGCAAATATTTTCATTATGATGAACTGTTTAAAATTAGGTTGTGCTGTTGTCAAAAATAACACCATTTTGATCTTTATTATTTTAATGGAAACCTCTAGCGAAGACTTCTAGGAGATGTATGTCAGGTGCAAAGAGAATTTTATTGTTGAAAAATGTGTAGGGCCAAAATGTGTTGTCATAAGCCCTGATTTTAAACTCCAAAAATATTTCCACCCTTTTCCCTCTAGTAATTAATTTCAAACTCCAGAATATTTGGTTTACTGAGTGTTTCGGGATGCGAGAACCATAGATCACGTGTGAATTTGAAATGATATTTGACCTGTCCCGAATGACAGAGAGTAATGATAGCCCTGAGCGCGCTCAAACTCCGGTACAATTTCCTGCTAATTCAATGTCTTTCAATCGAAGATATGGCGTGATTGATTACTGGCGACCCCGCCTCCGTTGTAATTCGCGTCCAAGCTCACACTTCTCTAATTGGAAAATTATTTAAATATTGGCTCCGTTGCCTCGGGTTTTTGTAATTTGGCCCGTGATGAAATTCGGTTGCAATGAGCTTTTCATATGTACAACTGGGCGTTAATTATACCTTGCACGGCCACGTAATCATACGTACCGTATGATCATTATAACGAGTTTAAAATGGTATCGATGTTTGTAGTAGAGACTAAGAGATGTGTTTGTAGAGCGTAGGGCAACAAAGTTACACTCACTATAGTTAATTGTGAAATATCACGATTTAGTGCGATAATTACTTGAAAAGGGCATTTTATTCAATTCCACCCAAATTGGAACTTTGCTGCTTATTCGTTTAGCCTTTCTGTACTGATTAGAATGACATTGGTGAACATGCATCTGTCCTAGATAAACCGTTTCCACCTTTTGCGCCCACGTATCCAAAACATGCACACATTCAAATAATTTATCTGACCTCAACCTTTACCGTACAAAAAATCTGAGAAAGTCTTCCAAATTACCAAAATTACTTTGATGGATAAACCACTGATCGTTATATATTTACAAGTTTAAATAACTAGAAATAGGAGCAGGAGTTGTTCAAACAAAATTCCTGACGTTCAATTTGGACCGGCAGCTTTATAATTTGTAGGAACACAAGCTGGATCTGACATCAAAATCTTGTAAATCTATCACGCATCTTCCCGAGCTCCTTAACAATTTTAATTTCTGTTGGTAGAGTACAGGCTTGATGCACGACCACTGTTTTTGTAGCATCTAAAATAGCGGTTTAATTAAATCCTGGAAAGCTAACGTCTTAATATTCTTGACATTCCTGCGAGCAGCATCCGAGACGCACCATGAATGATTATCTTTTTATTTCGCTGATTTAACAAAATTCAATCGTTTTCGTGATAAAATCATAAAAATTGCTCTGGACAGAATTCGATTTCCAGAAATGCTTACGTCATACATAATGCAAAGCATGAAAGGAGCGAGGGTGCCGGTATAAATGCATGAGAGTGGCCAAATATTGCTATATATAGGGTCATCAGAGCGGCATAGCATCCCTGTATTTATTAAAATTGTTCTACGAACAGCATTGTCGATAAACGTTATCTTTACATTAGTTGTTATTATTAATTAAAAAATAATACAGCTCTTACTTTTATGCGCTGTCTCTTTTTTTAAATTTTATAATAGCTTTTGTGCATTTTCTTCGTCAGCTGTTATTTATAAACTTATTGATGCTTACTCTTTCAAAATCTTCTTATAATGCTTCGATCAATTAGATTTTTCATCATCATTTAATGAGGCGTACTGTAATAAACAACTTCCATCGTACCCAATATAACAAACAAAGAATTATCTATAAATACCACCTGAAGAACAAGGCCTAAGCGCTGTGGCCAGACGTCAGCACAGATATGTCGAATTGACCAATGATTGAATTTCAAGTCTTGAGATAAGCCACTCGATACATTTAATCATTGGCCAATTCGACCTACCTGTGTTAAGGTCACGCACGAGACCTGCGTCCTTGTCCTTCATCTGGTATTGACTTTATGCATTTGATGGGACGTCATGACTGCCCAGTTTTGACTATGTTTTTGTAGCATCTAAAATAGCGGTTTAATTAAATCCCGTAACAGCAATAAAGGTGACTCAGAATTAGAGCCTCTGGTTATGAGCCAGATTATGTGGGTTCGATCACTGCCAAATCTAACAGCTACAAAAATCTTGTGTCGGCTTTATTGCGAGTCTCCAATATGGCTTTGGCACCCATGGAGTGTTCATGACTAGACCTCCTTAAGGAAGACAGGTCGAAGGCCTTGCATTGGGGCTGTAACAATAAAGCTAAAAAAGAAAATGACGAAACTACAGTGGCATAACTTCAGATTTCGGGCCCCCCCGCAAAAATTTGCTGCGAACCCCTTATAGGTCCTTAATAAAATCAAGTGGCAAAAACATCAATAATAATAATACATATAATCAATAGTAATAAGATTCGGCACTACAAAACAATGTCTTAACTAATATAGTTAAAAAATATAAACGAGATTTTAAGCAATGTGGGTACGCCTAGCCTTAATGTTAGCAAAATCGGTAATAACCTCTTGCAATTCCATTTTATTAGCTATCTCCGATTCAATGGACAATAAAATACTGAATACTGTTTCTGACATAATTTTTAATGTAGAGAAGCTTCTTTCAGTTGAAGCGACCAGAACAGCTAAAGTTAAAAATAATAACAGTGCTGTCCCAATTTCAGGAAAAATTGATGATAAATTCCGATTATCAACTATTAAATACTTGGAAAATTGTTTCACGCTTTTAAACTCATTTAGTTTATGTAGATTATAAGAATCTTTTGCACAGAAACAAATGTCTATAGGAAATGAAGAGAAAATATATTTTTTATAAAATGTTTGAAAAGCTATTGCTTTGGAAAATAGATCTATCTCGGTCATTTCGCACAAAGTCTTTGGATTTAAAAAACTAAAAAGGTTTGCCGTTTGAAACATAGATTTATATCTCTGACTTAACTGAGTTATTGTGATATCTAAAGCTCTTTAAAAAATTTTGACTTTAAAATACTCATTAGAATCACGCAACAGGCGAGGGAAATAATATACTCTAGCAGTAGAAATGAAAATACTGAAATGAAATACAATTAGAATTAGCGATGTGCAGTGACCAGGAACAGAAAAGTGTAAACGATATTACGTATTATGCAGACAATAACAACCCAACTTTTAGATATGGTGTTTTTATGCTTGTTCTTCTTTTTTTATAAGTCATAGGTACGATCTGTTCTACTTCGGGTTTTAAGTCTGTTCTTGAGAGTCCAGCTAGCTTTCCACTGTTTTGGAGGTCTGTCCCTTGGACTTGTCTTAGCCAGTCGGTCATTCTCCATTTGCTGTAAACGTTTCTTCTATTTCTTTCTTCTCTTTCTTCTCCATTTTGCTTTGCCTTCCACACCATATTCTTCTCGGATCATCTCTGATCAACCTTCTGCCAGTATTTTCGTAGTATTTTCATTTCCTTGGTTTTTAATATCGGTTTTATTTTCCGAGTATCTGGACTTGTTTCTATACTGTATGAAAGAATTGGTCTGACGAAGGTTTTCTAGATTTTAGTTTTACTGTTGGTTTTCATGGCCTTATTCATATTCAGCCACATTGGGTTTTTAAGTGCGCCAGTTATTGCTGCGCCCTATTAACCTGCTTTTTGACTTCCATCGCTTTAACTTATTATTAGAACCCCCAGGTAAGGGAAAGACATTACCTGTTGAATTATTTTATTGTGCATGCTGGTTATCTTGCGATCTTTGCGGCGTTTGCTTAAATTGGTTTGCATTATTGTAGAGCAGAAAGTTAACAATAAATCAGTAGTAAGTTTAATCTGTACTCTTTCCGAATTATAACGATACTATTCGATTCAACTAAAGGTAAAATAAGCTTAATATCAAATAAGAAAGTTGATAAAGTCGAAACATTTTATGAACAACTAAAATTTGTCTTTAAATCTATCACAAAGCGAAGCATAACCATAGTAATGAGAGGTTTTAATGCCAAAGTGGGCAAAGCCAAAACTGGGGGATGTACAGGATATATTGTTTATGTTTTGGAACAGAAAAAAGAGGAAGGAAAAGGACTGCTGGGAATTTTTTCAAAACGAAGAATCTATGATCATGCTTTTTTTCTGGGCATTCCGCCACACTACAAAATGAAGTACCCAGAAAGATAGCATGATTATTGAAACGACACAAAGAAGTTTCAGAAATTATCTCGAAGAACCTGTGGACAACAAACATGAAACTGTCAAAAATCAGATAGGTTAGGTCAGGGGTCGGCAAACTTTTTTTGGAAAGGGCCAGAACGTAAAATGTGTAGACTCGGCGGGCCAGTTAGCAAACTCGAAGACATTTACATTGGCAATTCTACTCATAGAGCAACAAAAAAAACTAGCTTCAATTTTTTTTATTAGGAAGTGATGTTTTTACATAATATTTACGTATACAGAGCGATTTTTTAAAATCCCAATTGCAGCAGGCCCTGGATAGCCTGAATCAGTTGGCAGTACTGAAGTGTATTGTCAGTGTATGTCAAATTCGAGATTTGTAGGTCAAGTTTTGCGTCAGTGTGTGTCAAATGACAAACAAAACCTAACCTACTAACCTCAAATTTGACATAGATTGGCAATGCACTTCAGTACTGCCAACTGATTTAGACTATCCAGGGCCTGCTGCAATTGGGTTTTTAAAAAATGCTCTTTAGAACTGGTTACATTTTGTACTAATGCGATGAATGTAATTGTTTTTTTCTGACAAAATAGTTGGGTGGGTCCCGGGTGGTGTAGCTTGAACAAGCGTCCACGTACGATCAGTAGAGTTAAGCAACGCTCGTTTTGGTCAGAACTTGGATGGGAGTTTCACGGCTGCTTCTCTCGGCGCCTCGTGGTACGGCTGCCACGGAAATAGTTGGTTCCGGATGTCATAATAACATCTTGACAGTCGTTAGTGGGGTTGGAAGTCCCCATAAAATGTACAGCGATGCCTATAATTGGCCTAATGGCTGTTGGCTGAGTACGAAAATAAATAAATAAATCATACTGGAGTTCGAAATTAGTACATTCTATAATTAAAGTTGTTTGCAAGTGGTCATCTGTGTATAATGATCTGTATTGCGATTTTACATACTTCATTTTCGAAAATATCCTTTCACATTGGTAATGTAAGTACTCCCAAATACAGATATAAATCGCCGAGCATATGATTTTAATTGACCGTATTTGTCTTCCCAAAGATATGTACAGCTAGATCCATTTCTTTAAACATCATTTTTAGCATATCACCATTTTGCTGTTCAATCACTTCCAATTGAAGGTCTAACGAAAGCTCATCAATTGTACAGCCAAATAGATTTTGAAATATGGAAATGTCTTCTGCGCTTCCATCAACATCCGAAAAACACTGTTGCAACTGTAGTTTAAGTTCAGAAAATATATCCGCGGCGAATTTTTTTGGGGATTTCACTAATATCTGAAATTTTTTACAGGATGAAAAATGGTCAAACTTAGTTAATGTGATTTATGTTTCAAACAATGCAAATTCTTGGCGATGTAACTACTATAGAATACATGTAACATATGAGCAGTGTTTTTCCATTTAATTTTAAGTTAAATTCGTTAAGATATCCCATGATGTCTGCAGCAAAGGCTAATTATCGATAGTCATTCATTGTTAGCTAATAGTGGTTGTGGGCAGTTTTTATCATTTAGAAAAATGTCTATTACTTCTCTTAGTTCAAGTCTCAATTAAACTTTTCCATTGCTGAGCCATCGAACTGCTGTATAGTAGGGCAAGTCATGATTTTCGGTTTCAATCTCCAATAAAGCATCACGAAACTGACGATGGTTAAGTCCACGAGAGCGGATAAAGTTAACCGCTGACAGAACTGGTTCAATAACAAATGACAGATTAAGGTGTTTCCCACGACGAGCCTGCTAGTGAATAATACAACAAATTACCAGAGGTTTTGAACATTTACCTTCTTCACAAGCCTTAAAAATTTGTCCAACTAATCCTTTCTTCGTGCCACACATATTTTTATCACCATCAGTTCTGACACATTTTAACTGATTCCATTGCAAATTGTCCTGTGTTAGCGTTTTCTCGACTTCCTTGAATATATCTTCGCCTGTTGTTCCATGCAGACTATTCACATAAGCTAATTCTTCAGTAACCCCAAACTCAATATTGACCTCTCGAATAAACAGCAGCAATTGGGCAGTATCAGTAATGTCTGTCGACTCATCAAGAGTCAACGAAAATCAAGTTACCCCCACCTCTCAAAACAAAGAGAGGGGGTAAATGTCAAAAACATGTTTAAATATGTCCCCCCATCTCTCTATCACCCCACCAAAATTTCATCAAAATATTTGAAAGCGTTTTCAAGATATCGCCTTGTAACACTTTAAAAACCTCACCTAGTAGTTATTTTCATTTGCGCCACGTGCCGTCATTATTCTCAGTTCGACTATCGACTGCTTGTTATTCTATTTCATGTGGTCACAATATTGTGTGTCAAAAAACGTGCTTACGTTGCTACCACTCAGTTCATTTATATATGTCAGTGGTTACAGGGCGTAATTTGATTTATTTTTAATTTTTTTATGTAAAAACAGTATTAACCCGTGAGCCGGATTAAAAACAGACGGCGGGCCGGATATGGCCCGCGGGCCGTAGTTTGCCGACCGCTGGGTTAGGTGATAATTAGAAGTAGGTTTAAAAATGCTATTACTTTCACGAAATCATATCCCACAATTGATATTGAGTCAGATCACAGGTCTGTAGTGGTAGTATTAAAATGAACTCTATTAGAATTTAAAACGCAGATATAACATACAAATAGTTGAGTAAACGCCAATGGCAACTAATTTTAGAGGCAAACCCCAGACTACTGCTGTAACCGACTTCAAATCGTACCAAAAAAATATGCAAGCTGTATGAACGAATTGGAGGGGAAGCCGGCGTGCAGTTACTAAGTGGCATTGAAATTACCAGGAGGCACCAAAGAGACATTTGATATAACTAATAAGCCCATTAACTTACGAGAATTTAACCTCACTACCGTTTTCGTGGCCAAATTCGCTACGTCGCGTCGCGTCGTGAAACAAATTTCAAAAGGTTTGTTACATAAATTACTTGCAATGGCCATATATAAAACTAAAGTTAATATGAATAGGTTTATATTAATAAAGGTGATTCTGGCACAGATATTAGTTACAAGCAATCGCAAAAAGTACTGACCAACGTTACACACGAAAGCTATAAATATTGTGCAAATCAGTTAAAGGGGCTCAAAAGCATCAGTGATAAGTTGCGCAAAATCGCAGCGAACAAAGGTTACTCAAGCGATTCCACTGTTCTGACACATAACAAAGTTTAGCATATAAATCGATAACAGGTCTGTGAGTACTAGGCGATCAGGTTAAGTTAGTGATCAGTTACAAGTTTACAGTGACTCCAGAGACCAAACATAACAGGAGATAATAATAATAATACACTAGATTATACGTAGAAACTAATAACTGGCGAAACTCGGATGCGATTTAAAGCTAGCCAGTGAATTAAAGCTTACCGGAGAGAGAACAATGTACAAGTTTGTTTTTACCTAGGACAACATAGATTCGTGTTTCATACTCTCAGAAGTGATGGCATGCGGCAACGAAAAAAACAGCAACAATTGGCAACCAACAGCTACCAGGAAAAGTAGTAGAATATACAGCTTGGCTTCGGCAAAGGCTTTCGGAGGACAACTACACATCTACAAAGTGCTTATTTAAAGCGTCCTGCTATAAATGAGAAACAGCAATAAGAGCTTCCGCTTAACAATTAGGAATTCAGCAATAGCTACCAAAACGGCCGCAAAATAACAGCACAGACTCGCAGCTCAAATTTTAACGACTTTAAGGTCGGATATAAAATACATGAAACTCGAGCGGCTAATTATAATGTTGAACAGGATAGAATAAATGCACGCGTACGTAACATAGTTACGCCTAACGACACATTAATAAACTGCCCAGGTAGCCAAACTAAATTGATTCGACGACCTCGAAACAATAAGGTACCAAGGCGTTAGAGCATGGTTATTAAAAATGGCATTAAAAGGACGATAAAATTAATGTGTGACTGAATATAAAAGAACCAGGAGAAGAAAGTGCATACACCAACGCGAAAGAAAAGGTTAACCACAATCTCAAAAATATCTTAACAGTGTTAGAAAAACACCGAAACCGTCGATGGGAGATGGGTAAATATATAAAATCAAAACGACAAATAATATGTGTACTACTGATTACGACCTCATACTAAACATAGAAAATCGAGTCGCACAAATATCTAGGGCAAAGATCACAAAAACTAGTGATCAAACTAAATAAATTGCAATAAGAATAGAAATCGCTAGATAACCATCCACAAAACTGGAAAGTTTCATTTGTTTCCGAGATATCAACTTAAAATCTTCGAAAGCAAATGCTGAGATGCCACGTTTTCCTCACTTCTCCACTTTGTTAGTGGCGTAGGGGCTTGGAACTTGCTACAGAGAAGCATCAATACCCTCCAGGCTTTTGAAATGTGATAGGAGAATGTGGATAATAGCATAGACAGACACGGTTGTAAGTATAGAAGTATTGCAAAAAATGGGAACATATTATAAGATCCTCAAAACACTTTAAAAAATAAGCATTCGGAGCATACTATGACTATAAGGAGCAAAATCTCTATTGCTGCGGTTTGCAAAGCAAGAAAAGATAAAAAGATAGAAAAACGCATTTCTCTAGAAGATAACTATTAAAGATAATGGTATAGAGAACGTACGTTGGAAGCTACCTTTGGAAGCGGATTATCGTCTATGGTTTTAACCTCTCTCGTATGAAAGACAAAGGATGTATTATAATCGTGAAATATGTACTTGCAAGACTTCTTCACAGCTTCACGTTTTAAGGTTTTTAGATAACGGAAAACAGGTTTTCTCAATTTCGTCTATCTGTCTGTCTATCCGTCTGTCTGCCTGTGGATGATATAGCTAAAAAAATACTAGTTTCGAGGTCTGCCTGGCTTGAAACCGAATATACTGCGGTTAAATATATACAGGGTAAACACATTAATAAAAAAATCTGGTGTGATACACTCACACAACTTCCTTTTACAGTGATCTTATAATTAGTCAAAAATTTCATTTTTAATTTTTAACCATTTGTTAAAAATTTTCAAAAAGTACAAATTCTACAAAAACGGTACAAAATCGAGTGTTAGTTGAAGAGACAAATTTTCTCTAGAATTTTAAGGTGAATTCAAAAATGTAATAATATACCGGGTGTTTTATTTAAAATAGGAGTTAATAAAAAAAATAGAAAAAAAAACAAAAGAAACCCACTTTAGAAGTATTCAACTGGAAAATCACCTATCTCACATCAATACACATTAAAAATGTAAGAAAAATGTAAAATTTAAAAAAAATCGTTAGAGCCGTTTTTGAAAAAATCGAAAAAAACTGAAAAATCACAAGAGTAAACACCTACTTCCGGTTATGCGATTTTCTTCAAAAGCTTGCTGTCTCATCTACATAGTACACAAAACTTATATATGAAGTTTCAATGCCATACCTCTTTTCGTTTTTGAGATATTCTGTTCACAGACAGACACACAGACACACAGACAGACAGACAGACAGACAGACCAATGAAAAAAAATATGTTTTTTGGGATCAGGGGACTCTAAAACGTGAAGATCTGTTGAAAACTCAATTTCGAATTTTTGGGGTGAATCCAATACTTCCTTTATAGTAGTAAAAGGAAGTAATAACATTTTATCTATTTTGCTTTAGCTCAGGAATAGACAACACTAACTTCTTGCACATAGTTAAAACAATTAATTGATGAAAATGGAACCTAAACATACTCGTATAGTGTGAATGCGGTAGAGTAAGCCAGTTGTTTATATGGTAACCATAAGTATCTCGCGGTAGCCGTGCGACGCAAACCTGTGTGAACGTCTGATTCTCGCCTCAACCCTTATGTCTGACTAAATATAGAAATCGGACAGCCCTCGAGTTCGAATCTCATCGGTTGCATTTTTTTATTTACAAATTGATCTAATAGGTATTACTAAGCGGCTCCTTTCACTGTTTCAGTATAATTGTTAAGATATTTGTATCGATTTTGTACATAATTATGAAAACTCTTGTTTTCCTTGACATTTGCCGAATTTGAAGGTTTAAAACTTCCACTTGTGGCAAAGGGTCAAAATTTCCACTTGTGGCGAAGTTTCAAGTAAAGCCCTTTTGCTATTTTTGACGCCACAACGATGATTTAATTTTAATAAATATTTTGTTGCAATTCAAAAAGTATTAGCATGGATAAGTGTACGAATTGACGATATTTAATATCTACCGTTTAATGGAGATTTATCATTTATTGATGTATCGATTTACTGGCGATTTATATGTGTCTTCCCTTTTTACCTTTACATTTCGTTTACGTTGACGTTTCGTTTACGTTGACGTTTTGTATTGAGTTCGTCTTAATTACTCACTTAACTGGTTTTTAGATATCATAAATTCAATATTTTATTTCGATACTGCCCTCTTATTATATTTGCCGTCATTTATTGGAAATAATTATCATTTTAATTACGCCGCGTTTATGTCGTTTTTTTCTATAACATGTTATAGCTTATCAAAGAGTGCACGTCTAACACATATATTTTTGAGATATCTTCCTTTAATGTAAGTTGCGATTACAAGATCACCTCCCAACTTAGATTCGCGAGTGGTTGAATAATAACGTTGGTGTCCTTTTTTAGTTTTAGTAGTTTTAGGGTTGCCCCCCCCCCCCCCCCGCCGAAGTAGGTCAGCCGGCCCGTTAAACGTTGCGTTGCAAGATCATCATTAGTTTTTTTATGCTTTCGCTTATTAGAGCGTAGTGGTCACAATTTTTATAAACTTTGATATTGACCGTTGGTGAGTTTAGTAAACAAATTATATGTATATTGTCAAGATTCTCATGGAGAACAGCTCTTCAACCATTGTAGATCATGCTTTTCAATATAATTTATCAGATCATCATTCCATTTTATATTTGTTCCTCACTTCGTTCTCGAGACAACAATTTCGCCTATAGTAACTTGTATTATATATTTTGAATACAAACAGCAGATCAACATTTAGAAAAGGAACAAGAACAGAGCGACATAAAAAAAGTAACACGACTGACGAAACGATACAGATGAAATTAAAACCGTAGATTACGATATATATTATAATACAGGCGCTGCAGGAAATAAACAAAGTCAGAGAAGAACTAAGTAAGCATCACCAAGAAATAAGAACACTAAAAGAAAAAATAAATTATTTTAAATTTTCTTAGCCAATAATAATTAAATCCTAGTTGCATTATTTATTATTAAACCTAGAACGCATACGTAGCGTAATATGAAACATCATCTATTTAACTTGTAACGTTTCGGCCAGCGCGAACGCGATTTTGGGAATTATAAATTAATTCGCGCTTTTCCCCATGGCGTATTCCACGTTAGATACCGGAGCACCGCGCCGATAGCGATAAGCAACGTCATAGCGAAGAGACGCAGGGACACCTCCGCCCACCTAAAGCAAGAATCTCCGCTCCAACGACCCAGGACATAAAAGGAGACATAAAAGCTATGGCAAGACAGAATTTTCCTAATCCTCTCTCCTAGCCTAGCCTCACTCAGGAGTGTCTCTGGACTTTTCGAGGAGGCTCCTACCAGTTATCCCAGCACCAGGTTACTAGGAGGGTCATCCGAGACTCAGTAGCATTTTCTAACACCTGATTACTAGGAGGGTCATCCGAGACTCATCTGTAATCTTTCCAGCACCTGGATACTAGGGGGAGTCACCTTGGACTCCTCCGTGACAATTTCCAACTCCTAGTTATTAGGAGAATTAAACCGAACTCGCCGACGACGATTCCCAACTCCTAGCTATTAGGAGAACTTAACCGAACTCACCGACACGATTCCCAGTACTTGGTTACCCGGAAGTTTAAGCCGAGTTCGCCGGCGACAGTTCCGTCTGTGAACTAAATTTCCCCGCACCAGAACAATGATGCTGACATAATTAAGCCCGTTAATTGCGTTCGGAGCGACTTGGCACCATCGAAGTCGAAAACGCACACTAGGAGGCCCAGCCTAGAAAGCCAGAGGCCGGCGTCTAGAGTTACGCACGTTTGAATTGAGAGCAATTCGACTGAGATCATCGCCAACAAGAAACAACGGTTATTCAATCGAAATTCGCTTACCTGTATTCGCAAAGCAGCTGGCACAGGTAAAACCAGCAAAACCCTCCGTCCGCCAACAATACACCTGCAGGCCGCGATAAACACGAGTGGCACCAGGTATACATGTATTTTAACTTGATATTTCCCGCACTTTTAACACTTTAAAGACAGAATTCATTGTTTACGTGCCGCCATTAAGCAGTCTTCGCTAACTGCCATCTTATCTGTACAGGCCCGACGAACTGCCTACGGGACATCGGCGCTACTTCATGTATAGGCTGTTCCAAAAGACACTGCCACGGCCGGATTCCGCGCAAGCGAGACGCTTCGTTAAAAGAGTTTTATTAATTTTACAAGCATTGTTACATATTTATTTCTGTGTTTGATCAAATACATTTAATTGAATGTATTTAGTGAAACATATTATACACTGATAAAAAATATTTTATATTCTTTCCTGGGTATTTAAGCTTGAGTTTATTATTGGTACTTTGGCGTTTTGAGCTACCCAGGAAGCCAGTATCAGTCTAGTAATTGTAGCAAACAGGTTAAACAAGTATATTGAATTACAATAGCCCGTCTGGCTACAAACTATCTAGTTTTTAGTGATTTGCTGTTATCTTATCATATTCATATTTTCAGTACCTCTTCAGAAGATTATTGTTGATATATCCCTTTCATTTTTAATTTTCAAAAATTGTTACAAGCTTTATAATCAGTTTTTTAGTTACTTGGTGTCGCATATGACGCCATCTATGCAATCACGTAACAAGTTTTTTCGGTAGGTGTTGGTCGGGAACAACTTGCTATCTGTCAATTTACGTACATAATTTTCATAGTAACGTAATGCGAAGTGGAATTTGTTAAAGTAGCTATCACTACTGTCTTTATAGGATTGCCAGTTAGCTATTATACTTGAGCCGCCGAACAGATAAACCAAAATAACATATTACAAAGGTCACTCAATAATATTTTAACTAGAATTACTAAAAGGAACAGAGATGGCGACCCTTATAATTAGAACTAATTTCAATTGACATTAAATAACTTTTTGAGGTTATGATGCAAATATCGAGAGATAAAAAAAATCCTCTGCGGGCTGTGGAAATTCAAGCGTATGAATAATATGTTGGTGGCACTGTAAGTCTATGTCAAATTCGAGGTTAGCAGGTTAGATTTTGCGTCAGTCTGTGATAAAACTGACGCAAAACCTAACCTGATAACCTGCAGTGCAATTTATGTGCTGAACAGAGACTACCGAATGATTTTTTAAAAATTCCATTGCAGCAGGCCCTGGATAGCTTGAATCAGTTGGCAATACTGAAATGTATTGGTGACACTGTAAGTCTATGTCAAATTCAAGGTTAGCTGGTTAGGTTTTGTATCAGCTGTGACACAGACAGTGTCACCAGTAATACACTTCAGTATTGCCAACTGATTCAGGCTATCCAGGGCCTGCTGCTATTGAGTTTTTGAAAAATCACACTGTAGTTATTTGTCAAAACTGTTTAACGTAGATATTAGTACCTAATCAGTTCCTTAGATTTAATAATTAATTTATTTATACTCATAAATAAATATTTTAACAACTTTATCTTCCGATTTACGCTTTAAAATGCATCTATGCAGTGAAAATTAATTTCCAGATATTAAAAAAAGCGTATAGTAAATTTAAAGTGCCCCATTAAACGAAAAACGGTGTGGTGTCGTATACGACACCACATATGCTTTAATGTAACTTCCTTAGATCTATGCGTTCCAGGGTTAATAACAGCATTAATTAACGGTGCAAGTACGTACAAGATTAGGTCAGGAATTAATTTTCTATTTTTCGGCAATAAGTAAATACTACTGTAATTGCTAATGATGGTAATTTATTGCTATTAATTAATTTTCTAAAAAACTGAATCCGGAAACATAATTAACATTTTCAAGTTTTAAGTATGTTGTATGTTCTAACAATATCACTAGCACGTTTCATGTTCTAATTTGTTTCGGTTTTCAGTTTACGGTACAGACTAACTAGAGAACTGTACTGTACTTCTAAGATTCTATTTAAACATTTTCATCAAAAAGGAACTATACGTGATTTATTACCGTACACCCCAGTTTGTCGATTTGCTATATCAAGGTGTAAATGCAAGGCAACCAAGATGCGAGATACGTGTGTCGTTTGTTTTATTGCAGGCTGAGTCGCAGTAAACTGTCCCGGGCGGCTGGGCACGACTTTCTTGATCCCTTTGACCCTGAAGATCCTTCGCAAGATTTACACAAGGAAAATTTTCTATTGAATATCCCGCGGAATACACCTTCCTTTTTCGATGGCCTCGCCGCCAAGTCTTTACCGTTCTGCTAAAAATAGTTTATCGAAAGTGCAATTTAAACGCGCTTTTAATTTACGAAACGCTTACGATAAGGGAAAATAGCGAAGGAGGTGTTTCCGTTGGTGTTTGTGAATCTGTCTAGAATCGCAAGAGACTTGCAGAGTAACAACCAAGACGTATGGAATAGCGCCTTAAACCGCGTGTCAATTGACACGTCACAATACAATCATAGTAATTCGCTGTTCGTTTATTTTATTGTGTTGGTCGTAGTTGGGCAGCGGAATTGAGCATTTCAAAGTGTGACCTCGCATTTTTACGGCTATGTTACTGCTAACAATTCGGAGGTTGCACAATTTTATATCGCCAGCGTAATCCCGCTAATAGGTACTTATTCTGTTCTGCAGCATTTCGCAAACCTATTCCACGGTAGATCGAAGAGAAATATATGGGAAGATGCAGTTTTCACAATGTTCAGAAAAAAAACGAAAACGGGCGTAAAATAGTCCAGTAGCAAAACAATCAAAAGAGAGATTACATGTCAACGTGTCGGTACTAATAGTCGTACTAACGGAAGTGACCACACAATATTGAAATAAACTTGAATAAACTGCCGAGAATGAAGCAATATGGATAAAACAATTACATGCAAAAACTAGAAATAAAGTAACAAAGAGGAAACAAATAATAATAGATTTGTAATAATTAATCTCCCAGACAAGACTAACGGCGTATAGAAAGCATTAATGCTTAAAAGTATCTACAACAACGTAAGCCACCTCCATAAAATACAAGGCGCTGTAAAAAGTGTATAAATAAACAAAACATTAAGGAAATACATGAGACAAGATAAATAGAGATAACTAAAATAAATAATGATCAAAATGAGGAAAACAATAAAATTAACAATAAAAAGGTTGAAAACACTAAGTAGAGAATATGTAAGTACACTTATAGATAAAACCAGTCATGAAGTAAATATTAGAGGTAAAATACAATAGTCTGCAGAAGAATTTTATAAGGGACAAATAGTAATTTACGATACAAGTGCTTAAAGCTACTCCTTAGTCACGAGTGGGGTAGAGTTACAACGCGAGTGAGCGAGCGTTTTAACCCCCGCGAGTGACTAAAGATGCTTTACGCATGTGTATCGTACAATATTTTATCTACGACAGAATCTAGAAAACACGGTAAATATAAAAAAAAATTAATGTAAATTAGGTTTACCAGCAACCGATCGTACTTTGGCGTGTTTAAAAAATGTTAAAACACGTTACTACTGACGACGTAAACTAATGAAAACATGTTATTAAACAGTCGTTTTACAAACTTAAAACTGCCAACTAAAAGGCAATTTTACACACTGTCGTAGATAAAATAAAATAAAACAATATCCCCAACATCGCAACAACCCCTCATGTATTAATGGTATTAATGCAAGAGGATGAAAAATCTACTAGAAATATATAGATATAACAGTAGGTATTAGTCTTAAATAAACTTCATTAAGATAGAAAGATCACGGCTGAGACAAAGGAAACAGTACGAAACGATACCTGAAAATGTATCTACTAGAATTTTAGGCCATAAGATTAAGCGATGGAGGTGATTCTAATAGAATGCCGCTCCTAATAAACTCTAGTACATCAAATGTCTAGAAGAAAGAATTGTGCTGGCACACCATCATGCACAAGATTTTCTGATGATTTTAACTGTAAAATACCAGTATATACTGTGTGAGTTCTTTCCAAAACAGTTAGTAATAATAGTTTTAATTAATTCGTGCGTTAGCTCTGTACTATAACTGCGCCTATATGTTTAGTAGTTGGCATGAGCCATTTAGTTAATCCAACTAATTAACCAAAATCGCGGAGACGCCGAGCAGGTCAGAGCTGTGTGCTCATCTAAAAAATGCAAATTGCGGGACAAGCTATACACTTTATATTACTTTCACGATGTTGTTTTATGTAGCTTAAGTACTTTTAATTCTTTTTTGATTGTTGATTTACATCTATAGTTTTTCTTCTACTAAATTCTGCTGACATCGAGATATGTCATGAATATTTTACATTTATCAACAATTTTGAATATACTGCAAAGGCTCCACGTTGCGGCGCCTATAAATATGCAATGACCTACACGTCTGTTTTGTTTGTTATTATTTTGGTGCAAAATTTATAAGTTAAAATAGGGCAAATCACCACACAATTCTCAGGATGATTTTTATACAGTGCTCACTTTGCCTCTCAGTAATGTAAGGCTAGTTAAAATGAAATGTGTTAGCTGACGTTCAAAATAAAATAGTTGAATGCCCCTTTCTTACTATTTTATTGAACTGCAATATTATTTAAGCTAGCTCTCGACAAACACAAAACTGCTTATCTCAGGTTGGGTTCAGAATTTCACTATATTAACAAATTAGTAGTTCATTTTAGATTATTCGTCTTTGAGTAGCTCATATACGCGTTTCTGGTAGATAAAATTTACAATTTGTCAGATGACACAAAAACTTTACCAGGGTAACAGCGTATAGTTGAATGTTTAAAAAAGATCGTGAAGTTAACAAGGAATCGTCAGGTAATTTGATTCAATTATCGCTTGGCAACAAAACATCCACTTCATTGTTACAGGAATAACGTAGATAGGACGCTATGCATTTACTTGTTTCTGCTGCTTGGAAATCCGCTAATTTCACAAAATTTAATGACGCTATGCAATTTTTAGATTATTACGGCATAGCTGGACTCTTGTATATGCGATAGGCCCCTTCAGGAAGGTTCAATATCATTTTTCTATAAGTTTCTCGAACTCTGACACTCGATTTATAGCTAATTCCTACCTCGTAAAGATTTCAACTTTGCTCGGAGATGGTCGCAGATGACGCTGCTGGAGTTTCTCTGCTGGAAACGCTCCCCTGGCTGCAAATTTGACTCAGGATGCTCCTGCAAACCCCACTTATGTGATGCAGTGCAGATCTCTGGCTTCCAATGCTTAATTGTACCGAAATCGGAATTCTAACATTTCAATTGCCGGCTGCCGATCTTCAATCGCAGATGAGATTTGAAAATGTTTAATTTTATCGTTTTATCTATTTATTTGCAAAAATATTAATTTTAAGATATGTTACCGCGATTTAGTTTTGATAGCAAAATACACAAATGGAGTAAAGTTTTGTAACGTTTCGCTCGTAATTAGGCGCTACCAAACGTAATTTAAAATTAACAGCGCTTAATATCCGCAACAATGGACGTTACAACAATAAAAATTTCCAATGCGCTCGAACTGGCAGAATCAACGCAAGCCACTCGATCGACGCGGTTGGTACGAAGAATCGGTCACGGCGCACTCCTTCCTCAATGTGCGAGCAGTCCCGAGAGCCGATCGCGGCGTTTAAAACCAAATTCGTTCAGCGTACTCAAGGAGATCGTTACCAGAAACTAGTCCGGCCTCCAGCAGTTTTCTGCGGCTGTCGCCGCGACACCAGGATCCGACCGGAAGAATTCAAGCTAATAACTCGATTCCGCCAGGTATCTGGCTACATTCTAATAAACGTATTTCTGGAATAATCGGACTGCGTTTGTTCGAATTCCCTTGTAAGCCGGAATCTGCAAGTTCGTTCCGTACAGCTCTGGGTTAATCGAACTGGACGGCTCGTACTGTTTGATATTTTGCAAGATTTGTTTCGACCGTTTGCATGCGAATTAATCTTATATTTGGGCTATCGAAATAATTTTGATTCGCAGTGTGTACGATCCTAACAGGCCCACGAAACTAATAATTTACAATTGACATTCGGTTGGAATTTCGGCGATTGTCGATTGAGGTTATTTCATGGCAACAAAAAAGCTAGCCTACAAATATAACACCTATGAATGTTGAAATGGAAATAATTCAAATCCTGCAAAGTATTAAAACGTCTGTCAGGGTACAGTTAAATTTGCATGTACATCCGAGTAAGTTAGAGTAAACTTCGTTTGCGTTATAGATTTGCAAATTACAAAACCAACCGCATGTTTGATGTGGAGATAGTCAAGCGTTGCAAAAATCGACACTTACCCCGTAGTAAAATATTTGGTCACGACGTGCAGACGACGTTCGCACGCGCCGAAGTGTTGATAACGTCAGATGGAATTTGACCTGTGGCCAAGGGCCAAGTGCACATACATGCTATCGCAAGGACGTGCATGTGTATAGGTGTTCACTTAAATTAAACAACTCATAGCTTTAATCAAGTCACTTTATAATTGAAATAAATTAGAATCTCCCTTTTGTTTACACCGACACTAGTTGATATTTTTAAGTTTTATTTTGGTGTTACAGTTTTGCCAACTTTACCCCGCAGGCGGTATTCTACACACCAAACGATCACTGTGAAGTTTGCTGGCATACATCGATGTACGAGAGATGGCCTACCGACCCAGGATACCAGCCGCAGGATCAAAATTTGGATACAATATAACTTGTAGTTTATTTAACAAACAAATTTACTTTATTTTTATATGTGTAATTAATAGGGAATAAATGTATCTATTATTAAGTCTTGTTTCTTTAAATCAGTCAAAGTGTAAGCAATCAGGACCATGACCCAATAAGCAGCTACCATTCAAAAGGGCACAATTAATAATGCTACAGGGTTACTTTTCCAAATTAAATATAAACCAGAAATCATTGTAAAGCCCCAGCTAGCATTACAGTTTGATTGCATAAATCTTAACTTAACATTGTCTTAAATTTAAAAAAAATCCTTTGCTTATAACTATCATTGTTCCTTCTGTTGCGCACACAAATGTTTTAAAATCACTGCTCTGCTTTTTCACTTTGCAATTTTCTATTATCCTTTATTCCGATCTTATTTACCTTTCAGATGGCTTGCCATTCACTGACCTGTACTTTTATTAATAATTACGCTAATTTCGTCTGCACATAACAAACCTTTTGTGTCAATTAATTTTGTCTGGCCTGGCGTTAAATATGCACAAACCTGTTTTATTTAATTATATTTCTTTATTCGAACTCTCTGAAATATGCTTTGCTTATGCGTGCCTTTATCCGTTTAATTACTACTTCTCGCATCTCATTACCAATGCATTTAATACTTTTATTATTGTTTAAATTGCAATTCCATAAAATATCTGCTTTATTGATTTAGTTAAATATCTTGAACTGCAAACAGAGCCAAGTTGTACACTTAAAACCATCTCTATACATCTTATGCATTATTGGTAAATTAATATGTTTCTCTTTCATTCTACCTATCAATTCTCTGCATCCTCTCCCATTCAACTTTTGCCTTTATTACAATTTCATCTATATATTGCAGTACGCATATCTTTATACAAACTTCTCATTCCTTTTTTTAAGTTCTAGCACAATGCGTCATACTCCATATTTTGCCACATTATAAAAGTAGTTCTGCCTTCCTACGTACTATATTAACTATTATTAATTTTTTATAGTAACATCGTTCACTATTCATTAGGTTTTTAGGGTTCTCTCAAAGTGCATTACTAGTTTTAAAGACCAATGCCGCCATTCCTTTATTAAATACAGCGATAGTTGAATACTGAACTCATTAATCAAATTTTCTCAGATTTTAAGGATACCACCAGTGGTGTACCACAGGGAAGTATCCTACTTTGTTTTCTGTGTACACCTTAGATCTACCAAAAGTAATCAGACACTGTATAATTTACATGTATGCAGACGACCTGCAAATATATATATCTGCTAAATTGGCAAATATTTCTGAAGATTTGAAAAATCTGTCTATTTGGTTTAAACAGAAAGGTTTATGCTTAAATGCTAATAAATCACATGCACTATGTATAGGTTCTGATAGATTAACAGCAGAATTTGCAACGAACAATTATAATATTGTAGTGGACGGCGCAATAATCAAGTGGAGCGATCATGCAAAAATTTTAGGCATCACGATAGATAACCAATTAGCTTTTGATCTTCACGTAAAACACCTTCATCAAGTGGTTTTCTTGAAGTTACGTAGTCTATATACGTTCAAATATGAGCTGAATGATAAAACTAAATTAATGTTAGTTAAGTCGTTAATCTATCCCCACCTGGATTACTGTAGCTCAGTCTACTTTCCTATGTTGACTGATTATAACAAAGATAAGCTACAAAGAGCACAAAATTCATGCATTCGATATATTTGTAATGTTCAGTACGGACAGCATATAACTCCTTCTCTGAAATCACTTTGCGAAGTCAATGTAAAACAGCGTAATACCTACCTGTACAGCATGTTTTTATACAAATTGTTATTAAACCATACCACAACATCATTCGTCTAAGTTTGAAGGATGTTTTTCGTATATGGCACCTACACTGCTGGACCTCTTGTATAATTTTCTTGACGAGAGTTATTACTGTTTTAAAAACAAATTAAGAACACTAATTTTAAAAGGATGAGAAATTATACTACTCGTATGTACTCTCTACATTGTCTTTACTATATGTATATTTTTTCCTTGTTACATGTTTTTTTTTACATTATTATTTATAGTTAAGTATTATGCTTTGCACCACATGTAATATAATTTAATATTGGGGGAGTGGAAGACTGGCTATGCCAAACTCCTACCATTTGTCTACCATTATGTGTATGCAATAAACTGATTTATTATTATTATTATTATTATCTTTTTATTACTCAATGTTTTTTGTATTTCTACGGTTATTCCGTTGTTAATATTATATCTATCTATTTCTTGTATTGACACATAGTGTTTTTATTATAGGATTTATTTGTGCGACGACTTGTTATGTTTTATTTTTTTTAGAATTAAGGGGTTAGATTTTGCTAATTTAAAGTACTGTTGGTACCACTCAAAACTAGAACAGCCTCTAAATCTATTAGCTATGGATATTCAGTATTTTAGTTGATTAAATTACATTAACTGTCGCATGACAGGTTAGAATATTCACATGTCATATCAATAAATGTGCAATTTGCTGAATAATTACACCGCTATTGAAACTGAACTTACTTTAATCATGTTTGACAGTGACATTTTGAAATAGCTTGCAAGTTCTTCACATCTCAGGTACCAATTGAAAAGCTAGATTCACACAGCTAAAAAACGTTGTCTTAGTTCTTTTTTTTGTAGCAATAGTTACTTTGGTTGGAGGAACACTATAGAGTAGGTATCCGCGATGCCCCTTGAATTTATGCAAGCCTTCGATTTGCGTAGTTCCGTGGATTACTTCTTGCGCTCATTCAGGATGCACTTTGGAACACAAATTGTACAATTATATGACCAGGTTGTTTTGGTGAAGGAGATGAAAGTTTTGTTTGATATAAGATGTGACTGGAGTAGCCAGACCTAGCTACCCCTTAGACAATTGTAGCCTGTGTCTGGTCACAAATTAATACACCTCAGAGTTTAGAGGTATATGGAAAATATTAATAAGTACAAGTCCTTATATATAATTGCATGTGTGGCGTGTTTTACTTTGATCTCATAACCTACTATTGGCATAGGCACACAAACCCGACGTTTGTATAACAATAACCTGCTGATAAACGATGTGTGTGCAATCGGACCTATTAATAGTATTATTATTTAGCTGTCTACAAAACAATTGCTTATAGTATTACAACGTGACCCAGTAAATCGACACTAAAGCTGAGTCTTTTATACAGTTTAATTAGCACATGTTGCGAATTAGTTCTATATTCTAATTATGTGTCCGCGTTATGTCACTTAATTGTTTTATCTCATAGGCAACCACTAGTTTGAACAGGTAGGTTACTTTTTCTTGTAGTATAAACGGCTAGCCACACTCTCATAGGGTTTGATTCGTAAGGTTTTTAAAAATAGTTACTTTCTTATGGGATGAATGCTTCTATTCTATTGCATAATTTGGTCTAGCGATTGCGGTTGGAGATAAGGGTGGTTGTTTTCTGTTAGAAGTATACGCCAATCTAGTCAACAGCGCGGTACCTACGAAGACATGACTTGGTGCTTAAGATTAATACGTAATTTCTGTAGTGGAAATTATTCTGAGCTTCCTTGTGTTTATATTATGTTGGTGGGCTTTGACAATTATTGCGAATGTTGGATTGCCTACGCCTTTGCTTCAATTTTGAGAATATGAAAAGCCTTTAGCATGAAGTTTTAGTAACTCTCAATTTACAATGGTTCTTTTTCAAACTGCTAGTTGGGGAGCTATTTTATGTTAATATTTTGGAAGAATAGTTTTTATGTTTTTGTATCTCGAAAATCTCATCTATCCTATTGGCTCATGACGGCTCAGGTATAGAAGCATTTCGTCACTCTTTGACGTTGTTTGACGTGTTACTGGATTTATTTTCCGCCTTCAAGTTACCTTTAAGTTATCTTCTCTTTCACTTAATCTATCCAAGTTAACTTCAAGTGATTCCACCAATTACTTTCAATCATTCTTCAAGTAGGTCTTCGCGTAACATTCGATTAGTTTTAATTAATTTTTCATGGGTTCTTAATTATCTGCGAATGGTGACATCATCGTAACCCTACTGAAATATTGGTGAAGCTGTTTTTAGCAACCCGTGCCTGCTCAAGTACACTTATTTCTCCGGGGGAGGGAGGGGGATATCTGTAATTACATTGTAGCGGACGGATGATCTATTCCGCTGGACTACAACCCGTTTGACTGAATCATAGGAGAAAAAGCCTTTGGTCCTTATGGTAACCGTGACTAGCATCTGGTACATCTGTTTATACTACCTCTCGATTTGTTAACAACACACCGTCATTTGTTGTTAGCAACATTTTACTGACTTTTTTTTTAATTTGGTTTATTTGGTAATAATAGCTGTCCATGACAGCGTTGAACTCATTTACCTTTATGTTGTAAAATAATACACGGTTTTCATATAACAGTAAATTAACTCGTCTACGTAACTGCGGGGGTTACTAAAAAAATGTTGTATAGCTCATTTTTAATATTGATTACGATTATTCATTGAGACGCTTCCGCCTAACGATCTTCGGATTTTTATTTAGAGGGCATACTTCTGGATATATTTATTTACGGACCTTTGCTTCGCGTAATCGCTTCCGAGCGCTCTTAAATAGATTTTTTTATTATTTTATGCTCCGCATGTCATTCGATTACTGTATTCTTTATAAGAATTATCTTGTAAGTTTGGGATAATATTTGGTTTAATGATTATTATACAGTTAGTATTATTAAATAGAAAATGAGGGTTTCAGCAATGTCTTCTTATTTTTATTTTTGAATTGGTTTGGAATGCCTCGAACCAATAGCGCTCTCGGACACACACAGTGCTTAAAGTCGGCTGACATATTTGATCCACATATTGGCAAAGCTGCAAGGTGTTAAATATTTCATGAAAAGGGGTTGAAGAAGATACCAAAGTGTTCGGAAACCTTCTTCAGCCCAAATTCTATCTTGTGTTCTGATAGGTGGTTAAATAGTTGATGGATTCCTGATTATCGTCTTCTTGTATTTTCATATTAAATAGTTCTAGGTATTTTTTAATATCCTGATTTTTGCAATCATTCGGAGCTACATTCCAATTTGTTACGTCATACGGAACGTGCGTGATCTGCAGCCGTTTCCTTAGTTTTGTCTGTTCCTTTTCTGTCTCTTTTTCTTCAATGTATTGTGGGTAATATTATTGCTAAGCATTCGGTAGCATTATGGGTGTTCCATTTTCTGCAACTTGCTGTAAGGTTGTGGTTAGGTATTCAGTCACTTCAGCTGTTTTCAAAGTTACACTTGGGCTTAGTTGGGCCACTAAGCTATCGCAAAATGCATACCAATCAGTATTCTTGTTTGACAATACTGAAGGTGTACTTTTTCTGTACATTGGAGTATGCAAGGTTACCAGCTGAGAGCGATCTGATTATAGCTCTAGGCCGATATAGTTAGTCATACAAAAATCGAGTCAGCCGATACTTGATGTCTGTCAGTAGGGCAATAAGTCGGTTATCCGGTAGAGTGTTGTATCAGAGTACACCTTGTTGTCTGATGCGTAGTGTAATCATTCGAGAGCCTTAATGGTAATCTCATTCGGATATAGATCTATTATAACCGACTTAAAAAAAGTTTCAAGGTCTGCTTTTTTAAAGGACAAATTCGGAGGGCTACAGTTGATGTCATGTGAGTTTCCGATATTAGTACATATTTCTAACAAAAATTTTAACACCTTGGTCATTATTTACCACGCTACTCGCGCTCCAGGCGGCCATTTTTATTTCAGAAGATGCCATTATTACATTTTAGCATTATTTTTGGAAATTTAAACATATTAAATTTCATTTTGGACTAAATTGGTTTTTAATGCTGAGGATATTTTCTTTGTAACCCTTTGTAGACTAAACAACCTCTGTACTTTTTAGGATGGCTTCAGGTATACTTAATGCACTTGACGTTTTATTTCGTTTTTTACGACTAAGCATGTTCAACATTATAATAATTAACACTTAACGCACGGTATTACTACTAAGACTGCATATGGGTTAAGCGTAAGTAATTCTCCAATTTATTAAAGGTGCCGCTATAATGTGAGGCACGGAATTAAAATACATGTTAATAATTCAAGATATTTTATTAACCTGTTGATTATTTTCTGGGTGGTAGATTTAGCGACATCCAGGCCACTGGGATACCAACATTACCCCCTCCCCTAAAAGAAAAGGTAGGGTGGGAGGACACGTAAGAAAGCCATTATAATCCCGGATAAAAGTAGCAAGATTATATTCTTAAAATACTAATAAAAATAACATTAATAATAGTAAATATAAATTATAACAATAATAAAAGGTAATAATAACAACAATAAAATAACGAATAACGTAACACAAATCTGAACATGCGCTGCGTTGCGCGAGTCTGGGTCGTTGATGTAGCGTCTCCTTCTACTTTAGAGATGAAAGCTGAAAAGAGAGAAAAAGATTATAAGCAACAAACAGATAAATACCTGAAAACTTGGAAACTTTGTTGATGTGAAAAGTAGGCGGAATCAGTCGAATAAAAATGACTGTTCTGGCAATGTCTTTCAGTGACATGTAGTTATTTGTGTTTTGACAAGCTTAAAAAATCCTAAGTATGTTTGGAACTGCGGATGTGTTAAGTGGTCATCTGAACGTACCGGACCAGCATATGTTGTGGAGGCACGTGGGCAGCAAGAGCAGATTGAGATTGCAACTGCGAATGTGAGACGGTCGACATGTGGCCGAGTGGTTGCTGCACGTACTGGACCAGAGTAGGTCATTGGTGTACGTGGGCAGCAATAGCACGTTGCAAATGCCACTACGAATGTGCAAGAGTCGATAAGTGACCGAGCACAAGGGGTTGCTGCACGTACCGGATCAGCGTGGGTCATAGATGTTCGTGGGTAGCAAGAAAAGGTTGCGGTTGCAACTGGGGAAGTGGCCGAGAATAAAAGTCCAAAAAATGCAAGGAAAAAATTAATTTGCCGGAAGATGGGTATGCATATTTATATGTAAGGAAAAAATGGTGCAAGTGTTTTGCCAGCCCAGGCCATGAATGTGCATGAACACTAAAAGTAGGTCGCGAAAGCGGTTGGTCCACGTGTCTGTCCAGCGCAGGTCATGTACGTGCAGGAACACCGAGAGCTAGCCGCGGAAGTGGTTGCTGAACACACCCTGTTAATATGGGCTATGGATATGATCCATTTGCTTATTTCATTGTGAAATTTTTATCTATCAAATAGGCCACACATATTGCTGCTACAGTGGAAGGCAAATTTTGTTATAGCTACATTAGCAATTTTTTATAGCTTTTACAACCCCACTTTTTAATACCAGACCTAACTAGTTGAGGCTTGGTTAGGTTTTCTTGAATAAAAAACGTAGTTTTGTTATTATATATCTTATATCCTGAAAAGTAAAAGTGCAACTTTATTTTTTACGGTTGCTCAGTTGCAGAAGTTTTAGGAATTTGGACATTATAACTTTGTAATAGATTAAGGTTAATTTACTGACTTCATATTACTTTCAATCGAAAAAGATTTATTAAGTATATCTGATGCATTTGCGATTAAATCAATTAAATTCAGCAAATCTCAATTAACACTACGTTTATAACAAATCTGCAGTACTAATATCGAAAGATATATTTTTTGTTAATTAATATTTCGCTTTGTACAACTACGCTTGCGGACAGAGAATTTAATTACCTAAGATTGGATTGGTTAATCGAAATTGTTTTCAATTCAGAAAGCTTAATTAAGTTGTACGTTATAAATTGCTCTGACATTTCGGTACGGAGCGTTATTAAGGCAACATTTAAGATTTTTGCTGCAAGCAAAAACGTAAACTGCTATAAAAACGAAGAAAATTAGGCACAATCAAGGTTAACCAACTAAAGCTGAAATCTGAACCATAATTTGTAGTTTAGGTTTTTCAGTTACTCCTAATAGGTGCAATTACCATGCAGATTCGTATTCAAAAATGATAAAGTTGCATAATTAAATATAGTAATTAATATTTGATTGGTGATTATTTGATGTGCACGAAATTTTTCTCTTATGCGCATTTAAAAACCGCGTCGCCTTAATTAAATTAGCGACGGCTCATTTGACTCTGTCGCCAGCATAATATAATTTAATTTTAATACAAAACGACAAAATTAGTATGATATTTCCATAACCGTTACTCCTTTCCGTTTTACAGCAAGCACTTAAACTGCAGGAAACTAATAATCTCTGTTTTAATAATTTCGTTGGCGCAACTTTATTATAAGATGTTCGTTAAGGTAGCCCGACAGCCAGAAGCGTTTTGTAATATTATTTTATTTAAGTTAATTAAAAGCACTGCTAATTATAGCTGTGTTAACACACGCAAATGATTAATAATTTGTTTACGATCAAGTTCCCTATTAATTTATTGAAATTGTATATTTTGTAACTGGTTTGTCCGCTTGAAATATTGCAAAACATTTGTAACTGTAAGTTTAATACTTAATTTAGTTGGTTTTGTTTACGGTTGCTTAAATTATAACGATTAACTACATTGATTGCATTTTATTAAAATATAAAATTACACCTCAAGAAATAAACAGTTACAATAAATTACTCTCGTAGTTAGAACCAGGAAAATTTAAGAAAATAGATTTTAACAACAATGCGACATTCATCTATCGCTACAATTACGTAAACGCTACCGTTTATATCACTTTGCAGATGTTGATGGTTCCATTTATACTTTATCTAAGCATGTACATTGTTTCTAACTAGAAGAAATATTCAGGGATCAATATATACATTAAAAAAAATAGAACAGGCTGCAAAACTTAAATAAACTCTAAAGAATTGTCGATATAACAGTAAAAGAATTATTTGAACCGCAAACTATACTTTATTACTATACTACTTCAGTAAATACTGATATTATTACACGATTGCAGGATTTATATAGAAAAGACCCTTAAATATCGAAAATTTACTAGTGTTTTCTCACATAAGCTATTGATTTATTTTTAGCTAGTTGAATGCTCTGGTAAAGAAAATAATAACCCCAGATCTAAAGTTTGACAAATTTAGTATTTTATGAATACAAAGGCAAAACCAATTAAGCAGATGGATAAATTTAAAGTGTGGACACAAGAATTTCTCTGTTTAAGATACTGTATAAAAATACTTTAGCAGATTTGGCGGTAACACATTTTATATAAACATTTTAAGAACTTATCTTTATTATAAGTGTTATGGCATTACTTCATTGGTGTAACTAAGTTGATTTTTTTAAAGAATGTAACATTCTTCTGGTTAATGGGCAATTAATTTCCAACTTTATTGATAGTTGATAGTAATTTTCAAGAAAAAATGTGTCTCTTTAATACATATAAATATAATTTACCCAAAGTTTTAACTATTTGACATTGAAACACCAGATTTTTCAAATTTAGACAAATTTTAATTCCAGCTAAATATATTACACATTAATTTTTTTTCTCTCGGGAGACCTCACTCCTAGAGAGCGCGTCTCCCGGGGTGCGGATCAGGGAAGTCCTCGGGATTGCCTTGAATATTCACAATAAGCGGCCGTGGACCAAAGGCCAGATGTGCCGAGGTAACGGGGCCCTTGTGGCTGGGCTGATCACCCGCGCAAGATACCTAGATTTAGAGAAGTCATGAAGGCATCGGAAACGGACGGATAAGTAGGAGACAACCTAAGCGAGAACAAAGAACAAGAATAGGAATATGGAATATTAGAGGTTTAAATGGAAAGGCGGAGTTAGTAGAAGAAATGATAAGATATAAAGAAGAAATAATGGGGATATATGGGAAATCAAAAAACAAGGAACAAAGGAAGTATTCCTAGAAAAAGGATACAAACTAATGTACAGTGGAGTACCAATAGGAACGAGAGCAAAAGAAGGAGTAGGGGTAATAATAAATCGAAATCTAACAAATAAATTAATAGGATAGGAAAGTACCAACTCCAGAATAATGTCAGTGGACATAATGAAGAATTAGAGGACTACGTTTATACAGATCTATGCACCAACTGAAGATGCAGACATAACTGAAAAAGATATGTTCTACAAAAGTTTACAAGAAGCTGCAGATAAAGCAAGAGATAGAAGCAACCATGTTGTGATTATGGGTGATTGGAACGCAAGAGTAGGTAGAGACCCGCAAAGATGGTATGGAGTACTGGGAACATTTTGTAGTGAGAGAATTATAAATGAAAATGGAAATAGAATGATAGACTTTTGCATAGTTAACAAAATGCTAATAGGAAACAGTTACTTCAACTATAAAGAAATACATAAAATTACATTCACAGCTGACAACAGGATGCAAAAGGCACCATAGACTACTTTACCTACTCTAGAGAAGCCAAATATGCTATATTGGATGTGAAGGTAATAAGAGAAGCTGCAATAAACTCAGACCACAAACTGGTTGTAGCAGATACAAGGTTCTACACAAGAAAACCTACACCATTAAAGGAATATCAAAAAATTAAAGTGAAGGAATTAAGAATGCCACAAAAAAGGGACGAACACCGAAACAATCTAGAAGAAAGACTGGAAGCCCTCGATACTGAAGAACAACAAAAAGGCTGTACATGGAACATGGGAAGAAAGATGGTAGTTATTAAAAACGGAAATCATAGAAATACCAAGGGAGGCATGTGGAGAACAGAAAATGGGTCCCAAACAAAAACGAACAAAATGGTGGAACGAAACAGTAAAAGAGAAAATTCGAGAAAAGAAAGCAGCTTAGAAAAGATACCTAAAGGAAAGGAAGACGTTAAACGAGCGAAAACAGAAGCATGGGAAGAATTTGGTAGAGAAATAGAGAAGAAATGCAGAGCTAACAAAAGGAATAAGAAATAATTCTGGACTACAATTAAAAGATTAAGAGGGAAATACGGCAAACAAATGTGGTGCATAAAAACAGAAAAGGGGAAACTTATAACAGAGCAAGATGGGATATTACATACATGGAGAGCATACTATAGCAAAAAGTTCAAAGCGGTCGAGATAGGAACTGAAAGAGAGAGAAGGAACATAAATAACGTTTAAGAAGAACGGGAAGAAAAAACAGCAGTACTAGAGGAAATAAGCGATGTAGAGGTACGAGAGGCAATCAGAAAAATGTAATTAGGAAAATCAGCAGGAAGAGACGACATAAGCCCCGAGATGATAAAGTATGGAGCAGGAAGGTTAGTAAACTGGATAAGGAAAGTATGTCAACAAGCATGGGAAGGAGAAGATATACCCAAGGATTGGGAAGAAAATATAATAATACCGCTCCATAAAAAGGGAAAAACAGACGAATGCAATAACTACCGAGCTATAAGCCTTGCATACAAAAAATATACTCTAGGATAATAGAAGCAAGAATTAGACAACACATACAAGACAAATTACAAGAAAAACAATCAGTATATAGAGAAAACAGACAAACTCAGGATCACATTTATACATTAAGACCAGCAATAGAAAGGAAAACAGAAGAAGAAAAATCATTATACCTCGCATTTATAGATTTACGAGCAGCTTTTGATACAGTCCCAAAAGCAACATTATGTAATGCTATGGAAAAAATAAGAATTCCCAGACAACTTATAGATGCGACGAAGAGACTGTACGCGAGTAGAAAAGGAATTGTAAGAATAAATGGTCAAGAATCAAACAGTTTCAATATGGAAAGAGGTATTAAGCAAGGGGACTCGTTGAGCCCATTACTGTTTATAATAGTTATGGATCAAATTATCAAACAAAACAAAGAAAATGCACTTAACACCAAAATAGGAAACTGGAATATGAGGGCAGTAAGCATTCAAAATTTGGTATTCGCAGACGATATCGTACTCACAGCTGACACAGAGAGGAAACTCCAAGAAGCTCTGAACAGATGGAACAATAAAACAAAAATACGCAGTAAATCACTATGAATACCTAGGGGTAATTATAAGTCAGGATGGAACAATTGACCACGAAATTCGTAACCGCATATCCAAGGCAACAAGGGTATACTATCAAATAAATGCTACATTAATAAACAAGAGAGAACTAAGCAAGGACACAAAACTACATGTATACAGAACTATATACGTACCTACCCTAACATACGGAGCAAAAATCTGGCCGCTCCAAGAAAAGTATAACAGTAGAATAACGGCAGCAGAAATGAAGTATCTTAGAAGAATAGTAGGAAGGACTCGAAGAGATAGAGTAAGGAATATAGTAACAAGTGAAGAGCTAGAAAGAGAGCCACTTGTGCAAACAGTGCAAAGAAAACAACTTAGATCGTATGGACATGTGGTACTATGGAAGCAAGAAGAGAAGGAAAGGGAAGACGGGACTAACATGGTTGGATACGATCAAGAATATGGTACAAAGAAGAGGGAAAAGTATAGAGGAAGCAAAGAGGTTGGCGAGGAATAGAAGAGAATTCCTGAAGTGGACAGAGAAATCGACACCTTAGGGTATAAGGGATAGGAAATGAAGAAGAAGAAGATTAAAATTTTAAAACAAAGCTATTACTATTATTTAAATTTAAATAATTAGTAATGGCTATAAATATTCTTATTTGCGAAAAATAGGGCAAAATGATTCATTGTTTTCCGTAGCAACAAACGTATTACAATTATAAGTATGTTAGTTTTATTCGAAACTGAATTTGATTTTTTTAAAGAATCTAACATTGTTCTGGTGAATGCCTAATTAATTTCGATCTTTATTGATAGTTGATAGTAATTTTCAACGAAAAAATGTTTTTTTTAATACATATACATGTAATTTACTAATTGTTATAACTATTTGACAGTGAAACACCAGATTTTTCAAATTTAGACAAATTTAGAAGGGTAGCACAGTCTTATCTACCTCACATCTTCGGCAGAATATGGGGTGAATAAGGACCAGGAGCGCAATGCGTCCTTAAGCGTGATCAAGGGATTGTTTGTGTGAAACAATAAGCATCGCTAAAACGTCTCGACTGGGCTCCCTCAACCAAAAGCTGCAAAAGGAAGAAACTGAAACTGAAAACTGAAAAGTCGAGAAACGCTGTTATCGCCAATGTTGCGCATTTGGAAAATAAAATTTATATTTCTAAGCACCAGCACCACTACCATATTCACCAAACGCAAATTTTATATATACATAGCTAGGCATTTTTTTAAAGTTCAAAATTTTATTGGTAATTGAACTAGTGAAATTCGTAATATCTCGAAGAATGCCGTTATTCGATATTGCATGACCTTGCAAAACAGCTTCTTTCCTGAAAGAACGTCAATTACCTAGGGAATATGGAAACCAAGCATTTAAGTGGGTAGCATCGTATAAAAGGGGTCGCTCCCTTTCACTACATCGTTGCCTTTGCATTAATAGGGTAGTTTCTACCAATTATTAATTGTTTACTTTAAGATATTAAATTAATTTGGAAAATTTGCCTTTTATTAAGCCAATTATATTTCGTTCGAAAGTAAAGTAACAAACGGACAAAGCCCAGAAATTATTTTTGAACGTCTCGAAAGAAGAATGTAAAATTGGAAGACCTCTTATAGGCCTCAATAAAATCCAACAGCCAGTTGCAGATGAACTAATACGACTCTTATTTATTGCGCCAGTTAGCTTAAATAAAGTTACTATATTAATGTCAATATGATAGTTGTCAAAAAGGTTAGCAATACAAACTTGGAAATTACTAAATTTTAACATTAGTTCCGATTTTCAAGCTGGATTTGTCAAGCTTTAGCTCCTATTTTATTTATTTACATGTAAGAGAAGTAACAAGCTAAAAATGCAATACAAAAATATATGGTACCTCTCACCCCAGAAAAGCACCCTTCGGTTCTTTCCAAGAATACTTCGACACTCAGCATCACTCCGTTTCGCTAGTACAATGAAATGTTATGAACCAGTTATATATCATAAAAATTGTCAATCGGCACTTCACTCCACTTTACAGTTCAATGTTATGCGGAGGTTCATACAAAACCGACCGCGTCGGAATAATTCCGGCCAGCAAATGTCTAAAAAAATGCAGGTACAAAATGGGCACACCAATTAGCACGCACCCTGTAAAGCAAAGTGCCGCAGTACAGAGTAAGGCTGGGAAGCGGATTCGGATTTTCGGATATCCGGATTTTTTATAGGCGGATATCCGGATATGGTAGAAGTTAAAAATCCGATATTCGGATTTATCCGGATTTTATATAGATCCGGATTTTATGTGATACCGGATTTTCTGCAAATGAGGATTTTATGTAGATACAAATTGTGCGTGGAGAACCGGTTTTCGCATTCTTATGGCGATCCGTTTTCGGATTTAATATGCGGATTCAGAATTCGATTTTTTTATTGGATTATATAAAGTATAAAATAAACCAACACACGTTATAAGCCTTTTCTTTCATTTTTTTTTAATAGGTTAGTTGAAAATTTAATTCATGAGGTTCCAGGAAATATGTTTGGGCTAAATCCGGATTTCCGTTTGTTGTATATATCGGGATTTCGGATTTCTGGGATATATTCGGATTTCTGTTTTTCGGATAATTTCGGATTTCAAATTATTCGGATAATTCGGATTTCGGATAAAGCATAATAACGGATTTATAGGATAGCGGATTGCCATTGGCGGATTTTTTCCGGATAGTAAAATCCTAACGGATTCCGGATTATTCGGATACCGGATAATTTAAAATCCGAAATCCGGATTTCAAACTGTAACGGATTTCCCAGCACTAGTACAGAGCGATGCAAGCGATAAGCTAACCTTAACCCCGATTGTTAGCTCGAACTGACATTATGACAATCCAATATTTTGAAGGGACGAAATACCTTCAGATTGCATGGGCATACAGGGTCGAAGAGATCACTATGATAAATTCATTAGTTTTGTTATGATAGTTCTAGTAACGGCTTGAATACGCTCTTAACAGTGATAACAGATAATTGCAAATTACTTTTCGAATACTTAAATTTTGGTCGTTAAGTTACCGCGAGCGGTACGTTAGCCACACACTTTTTAGTGCGCGATGGCGTTAATATATGCAAACCCAACAGCTGAGTTTGAAGGCACTGGCCTAAACAAATATCCAGCAGCAACTCCCGTTGTTAAACACCTCCAGATCATAACTTAAGTAAGTTCAAACGCCTTATGAAGGCTTAATAAAATATCTGAGATTTATAATACATTATAGGGAGTCCAATCCCCAAGCGACACGTGATACATTTCCGTTGTCGTAGTGAAACGAATCGCGGTACCAGGGTAAGTAAATTTAAACGTAGCTTTCAACACCACGAAAGTGGCCTCTACGCTATAATAATATTAAACAGCTCTCGCTAAAAATGCAGCTGCCATTAAATCTATATTAAAACACAAAAGGCGAGACAAATTGCATGAAATGCCCTAATATTGTCTATACGATTAATTTGCTAATATATTTACAAACCCCAATTAATTATTCACAGGCTCGGATGGCACGTGGGGGCATTAAGGGCACGAGAGCAGAAATCGTCATCTTCCGACAGCGGACAGGTTATCGCAGGTGCTTTGCCTTGAAGCCAGGAAACAATCAGACATATTGCAGGTAGACGACGCTTCTAAGGGGTTCCAGGGAGTATGGCGCAGAGCGATTTTCAAGTCCTTTGCGAGATCCAGGAGAAAGTTGGCTAAAAACTTATGAAATTTCTAGGTGAGCCCCAGATAAGGATATAGGAGTTATCCTAAATTAACCTGGGGTTGATAGGTAGCCAAATGTAGACGTGCGTGGGGTAAAGCTGGCCCAAAATAATTTCGCCGAGGCAAACATAAATCAATAATTCGAACGTCAAAAAGGTATTTGTGCTGCCAGATTCTTCACATTTAATGAAGTTTAGCCAAACCAATTGGCTTTATTGAAGCACTACGCCGTGGGACACCCAACTTTCTTGCACGAATTTTCAATGGAAAGAACGAGAGGAACCAACCACATGCCCACTAATTCAGGTTATCAAAAACTCCCTAGAAATTTTGGCAAAAGGACCCACAAAAAACCACTGAAGAGTTAGAGTGTTCTCAAATGGTAACAACACTGCAATTGTAGTTTTAAGCTAGAAATTTGTTATCAACAAAAGCACATAAGGTTGCCTACCCGGTCAGGCAGGATGTATTGAGTATTTGGTTAAAAATAAACGAGAATAGTAAAATGTAGCTAATTATTAGAAATATTGCTTGATAAGCCACTTATTAATCGTAACAAAATGCTTAAAAGTAATATACAACTAGCTAATTATCTCTAATGCATGCTAAACTACAAATTATTTGTAACAGGGGGTCCTATTAGTGGTCCAGAAGGAGAAAGCAGCAGCAGGAAGCTTGTCAGGAAGCAGATAGAGCTTGGCGTCCTTTGCAGAAGCCGGAAACGAGATCGGCGTTCTTTGGAGGAAACACAAATTCGAGTTGGCGTCTTTATTCACTTTTAAAACAAATTCCAGGTTATCCAAACTACTTTATTATTATGAAAGCATTGTTATAATTTAGCTGAGGTGAACTGATTGATTGCTGGTTAATTTGTTGTCAAATTACGCTGAATTTTCTGTGCATTTCGAATGGCTTTGTTTAAGGTTAAACATTTTGTGGTCATCTGTTTCTCGTCAGAATCGAGCATTTGCCACACAATGGTAAAATTTCAACAGTGTAGAAGTCCAACACTGCAGATGGAGTTTCAATAGCTAGCCGGGGCAAAAGTTTTTAACAAGTTGCAATTAGATAGAATATAGAAAAAGCAACATACTTTTATTAAAGTAAAGCTTAATTTAATTATTATATTTTTAATTATCCAGAGAGGCAGAGAAGCAATTTTTCATAAAATTCAAACTACTATGTGTTGGTGCTCAATTTTATTTATTTAAAATAAATATTATACTATAAATAATAAACAATAATAGAAAGTAGGGCGCGTCAACAAAGTACATTATGCTACAACGTCCTGAAGTAAAAGGGATCTACTTATATATAAATATGTTAAAATATATATACAAACCTGTGGACATAGAAAGATATATTTGAATCATAACTTATATATATAAATCATTAAAAGAATAAACAATGGAAAATTAGCATCCCCACCCATACATGCAATACAATTATTTCTTTATTGTTGTTTGTTTTTGCACACAATAACTAAATTTGAACACTTTTGCATTGACACATGATTAGGAATTGTCACTCAAGGGTTTGTTTCTACTTTGGTTCAATATTTGCATTTATTGACCATATTATTCTTGATCTACTTTTATTTTCATCATTATCATCATCAATAACATTACGGATGGAACCATTGATATTGTAAGCTGATTTTTCTATTGTTTTATTTACAAATTTACATTTCTTAGAATGCATGATAGCAAAATAGCTTTAATGTCAGTAATGTATGTCATTGCTGTGTCATAGACATTTCACTGAAAGCGATTTAAAAATCAATCAAGGAAAATACACTTAGCACAAACGTTGCTTAAATACCGCCTTTGGAAGCCAACGAGTTACCCGTGAGTCGTAGGTTGACTACCCTTCGTATAACCTGTATACTACAAAAAAGTAAGGCGATAAAAGCATCCACATTGTATGTACACAATTTCCTCATGGAATTATTTGAGAAACGTTTTGCTATAAAAACAGCTACATATGTTTATTTCAAATAAATGGAGAGGTATAGTCAAGGCTAAAGAAAATAGCTAATAAATTGAAAATGAAGAAATATTGTTTTGTTAATTCCTATATAAATATTCAAAAGTAATACCCAACTTTCTGTAGTTTGCAATGATAATTGTACTTATACAGCTGTCTCATGCATTTCACATCTTGAACATATCATGATTTAACTAAAGGTCAGCTTGTCTTTCGACTTTTAAATTACTTTGTGGCCGGGATTTTAAGCAGAATATGCGCAATCCGTTATTGGTTTATATTCTCGTTCACTTTCGATTGAGAAACATTATTTACTCTTATGTGTTCAGTTATTAGTTAACAGGGTAATAACATGTTCAAAGGCTCTTTTTCTTCTATTTTAGAAGCTCACCTGCTCAATTGTGTAAATTTTTCTTTAGAACATAAGGTATAAGTCAAAGAAAGAAAGCACTAAGAGAATCTCCCAAGGAGATGTTTGGTTGTCTCTAGTCACCCTTTGCTGGCGAAAGTGTAATCGCTACCTGTGTGAGGGGTATTAATACATTTTCGTCATACTATAGAACGATACAAAAATTCTAAACGTCTAAACCTATCAACCACTGTTTCACAGCTGAAATAGCCTCTTCATTTGCAGAAATGTATTATTATGTTTTGTAATATATGCAAAAAATAATAGAAGTGATCCAAGATCTGCTGAATAAGGACGATATTCGTTCACACTGCAAAATCTTTGTTTTGGTTCAAGTTAAAAATTGACATATAGATTTCATAACTGAACAAATAATAGCTGGATCACAGATTAAATCTTCGATCACATGAAACAATAGAGAAATATAAAAAATAAAAATGTAATCCAGAGCACAATTTAAAGAAACATTAAAGGGACTACAGAGGATTTTTTCATCGGACAATGTGTGAAATAAAGCAACCAAACTATAGTGTTTGTAATGAAATTTCACCATCACCTGATTTATGACTTCATAATCGTACCACAACAAGAGCAAGATAAGAACTTTCAAAATACGGAATTTCATTGTTAAAAATATGTATTCTTGAAATGTATTGTTGATTTTCTGGCCTGGATTGTCAAAGTCAGGGTTCTGTTCTTAAATAACATTTGATGTTGACACTAACGTTTGTTTGACTTTTTCTGTGTCAAATACATCAATTTACGAACAATTTTCTAATACCTATGCACGTATTTAAGGTCTAAGTATCTTGTCGACTATTTTCAACTACTTAAGCGCTCCTGGTTCTGGAACCCTTCTGCACTGGACGCCAATGCTCAGCCTTGAATCGTTGCCCAAATACGATTGATTTAAGGTTGGTTCCTTGACTAAACTGCACCCTTAATTTAGTTGACAGTTATTTTCGATATTGCGATATTGATTGCTGTTTACCCTTTTGTTACTTCAGGTAAGAGCGTACTGCTACACTAACTCAGATTGATTCAACCTTGTTATGTATGACTTCAAAATAAAACACTCAATGACGTATAACCTCACTTTTATTTTAAACAAAAACATTTTATTAAACTCTAGCACAAATTGATGTGGATTCGTTAATGCGTGAAAAATAAGTCTTCTACCAGGTTTCGCTTATAGAGTCTGAGCCTGTAAGCCCTGGAAACGCTTATCAAATGTTTATAACAAACTACTCTCATTGACTGATTCAAAATAAACTTAAACTTAACGTATTAACTAAACGCAATCGGATATTTATAGAAGAACTACAGCTCTAAACTTCAATCGATTTTCAGAACTTGTGCCTCGACAAAGCTTTTTGTAGTCTTCTTGCAGCGTGTGCTCCCTTGCTGTCATTATTGATGCCGAAACGTTGATTAGTGGATCTGTATTTCGTAGGATGTGGCAGCTTGTAGGTACTGACACCTAAGGTTCTACATTTATACAATTTTAACTAAGTTTATTTTACTGCTTATGTTTGAATGTCCTCAATGGTGCCACCTCGCAGATCTGCTTTGCTGTAGACATCCTTACGTGTGATGGATTAAGCTTGCAGGGTTTACCTGATGCAAAAATTTGCTACAATACGACCTAACTTTTCGGACATAACAAACTGATCTGAATGGGATTAAATGTAGAAGTTTGTCTGTGGACCACGACCTTGCTACACTAGTTTACAACGTTTAATGTATCTTTTGGATCACAACACGCTTATATTATAAATTAACATTTGTAATGCAGTTTGACACAACTCGTTGAAAACCCCTGATCACACACATTAAAACCGCTGAATGCGTATTTCGCCAGTTAAGCTATTATCTTCAGTGGCCGAAATATGTATTTAGGGGTTCTTGAATATTTGTATGGTATAACGGTTTCTAACAAATTGTGTCTGATTCCAACCACAGGCTCCAGCAGTGTTTTAGTTTAGTTTAATGCAATTTAATGCAGTTAATTTATTATTGCTATCTGCAAACATGTTTTCTAGTTCATGCATGTTTCTTGTACTTTTGACTCGGTAAGTGTAAAGCTCATGAGAGCTAAACCAAATGCAACGTTACTTTAATATGTGGTGGTGTGATATTTATAGTTAATTATTTTTATATCCCTGATGCTAGATTGCATCTACTTGAGTAAAAGCTTATATCAGAGCAAAGTATACCAGGTGATCGGTTTTAAAACCGAAAATAGCAATTTTTAGGTTTCAATAAACAAATTATATATATAAAATAATTAACGTCTAAGGACTTTCGCTCTCCCCCCCCCCCCCCCCCCCCAAAGAATTTTACTGTCAAAAAGGGCGAAGGATATAGACGTATCTGCATAATAAGTTACATGTTAAAGGTTTACTTAAAAGTCGTTTATGAACGAGTAAACCGTGACACCAAAAAAAGTACCGGTGAAACTCAATTTGGGTCCAGAAGTAGATTGGGTTCTTCCCCTCTACTGCTCAATAGTTATTGGGAAAGACTCTGAGTAAGACGAGAAGACGCACAGGACGATTTTTTTATAAACGGAAGACTGGTCAATAATTTGATATTCGCAGACAATACTATCCTACTCCCTGACAGCACAAATGAATTATAGATGTTGATAAAACTGGTGATCTACGTATTTGTAGATTTTAGCATGCCACAAAACGCAAATAAGGTCAAAATGATGATGGTCAGTAACTACAGGGTTAGCAGTTGTTTCTGTACAAATGGAAGCCCGTCTACAAATAGTTCCCAATATTACCTATCTAGGAAGAAATTTGAACGAATATTGAAACCATTGCTATAAAGAAAACGCATAGAAGAGGACAGAGTCACATTCGACCATACCAGAAATGTATCATGTCGTTTCAGTGCTTTGGTGCGGGATATGAGCATAAATTTTAACTGAATAGCTGAAGACACTTAAAAGAGACTGAAAGCTTTTGAGCTATGGTGCTACCGTCGAGTGCTTAGAATATATTGCACATGTGGTAGGCAGTAACATACAGAAATTCTCAAATTAGTCAAATAGCGCCAATTTGTATTTTTTCCAAATATGGGTAACGACCAAAATACGGATCATGCAGGGTAATTTTGACGGGAAGCGAACGCCTAACTAGAAGATGTGAAGCTGGTTTAAACGGTAAATACCAACCTCTTCGAAGCACAGGTTTCACATGAACAATTTTAAAAACCCATTTGCAAGATTTATAATGTTAATTCCACAACTCGGCAGTAACAAATTATCTGCACCCTCTTTATAGATGGACACATAAATGGGTCTTCCAGATCTCTTCTTGTCTTCAATATGAATTTTGCTCCTTCTTAACCTAACACTCTCTTTTTTTACAAAAAAAGAACGAATATGCTCGTATCGCTCAATTTCAGCATTTCATCTGAAAGTACCAGCACGAAATTAATTTTTTCAAAAGTTTTTAGTATTATTTCTCAACAATTTAACAAATTATTCAAAAGTAGTGTTCTCGCTAAAGATTCGTTCATCTGACATAAATGAAAGCTACTACGGTAGACAATGTTTATTTGTTTCACTCCTTCTATCGACACCTGAAAATTTATTGATAAACCCTCGTATATCACAGCTATCCTATATATTAATTCATATCATTGATATGAAATACAGTAATATTAATTTTAGAAAAAGAGCGATAAAACAATTTAAAGTCAGTTCAAGGAATTGGAATTTCTCTCACGAATACAATTATTCTGAAAGTAATTATGGCTTGCATCAACAAAATAATTCTTGAAGCTTCCCAATATATTTGAAACAAAAATAAGAACGCTAAGATAAGGCACCGCACGCGATCCATCATCGGCGCTAGAAGGAAAACTCTTACGCTAAAAAATCGTGATTCGTTTAAAATCCGAATAGTCATCCACCACAGCCGACATTTCTTTCCTTCGATTTATTTTCGCTGACGCGGTTGCTTATGCGAGAGCGGAAAAGAATTTACATCGGCTCGCTTCCAACCAACCACCTTGATATTTACATCAAAAGCGGCAATCTGTTTACCAGTACATTCACGTTGGAACTTCATAGCTGTCTATCTGTGGAATTGAGCTGAAATAAGGAATAAGTATTGGGGTGTTTTGTATTCCCCGCAATGTCGATTCCAAACGGGGTGAATGCGAAATATTAATGATAAATTGAAACTACTCTATTCGAATGAGTCAGTTTTGTTCGAAATATTAAATTTTAAATTGTATTTAATGTCTTTTCGCTATTTTTTTAAACTAATATTTTATAAACACAAGAATTCTGAAAGAAAATACATATTCATTTGCGGTCCTTCTTATTCCTTAAGGAAAGTATATTTTTAATTCGCTATTAGTAACACCACCAAATCATATCTAAAGCCATAATTTCTAAAAATGCTTATGAAGGCCATAGAAATTACTCCAATTAAGGGACCGTCAAAGAAGAAGATTACTAGATGGTTTTGATAAACTAATCACTTTTTAACGTCTAATTGTAGATGGTATTATTTAAAAGAAGCTCTCGACAATTCTACTTTCTCCAGAACGACCAGTGTATTAATAGCTGTCTGTACTACAAGGATGGCAGGTGAATCTTCCGGTACTGTAAAGTATACTAACTTTACGTATTACAACTAGAAAATAGTAATAAATGCAAAACGTCTCTAAGTAGATATTATTAGCAAGTGGTCTGTGTCTGGTCATACGAAGGTTGCTGCTATCAATGCCTTTATTTGCAACAAAGTGAAAAATTCAATATTATAGGCGTTAACAGTGTTTTCTGGTATTGAGAGCAAAAGGTGGATGGTTTAAATATAGTAGAAGTCACTACTGAAAATATTTTTTATTATTGCCAGAAAAGTGAGAAAGTATACAAAATTCATATATAAAGCTTTAAAAAGGGTGTGGCGTTGCTTGCTCATTTGAAAGAAACTAGGAATATAGAAGCCTCCAGCAAGCTTGCGGTGTGATTATTCCATACGTCAAACAAGAACGTGTATCAACGATTCTGCAAATCATAAATTTCTTCATGCCTAATGAGCTTGAGGTATTTCATGAAATGTATGTTTTAAAGTAAGTTTAGCACTCATTACCTAAATTAGCCAATGGGTTTATGGGTGTACACTAACTCATTACCCTAGCACATTTTGTAGGTATTTATGGCAGACGAGCTCATTAACTCATGCAAGGATGCATATAACAGACACAATCAAAGGCTGTAACTAACCTAAACAAACTAGAATGGCATAGCCTAGAAATGAGAATCAGCGATCCCTATTTATTTAACATAACCTCTAATTACACATATTGCTTGCAACCGTGCAGTAATTATATATAATGACTAGACATTTTATATAATGCCTAGGGAGTATACACTTATACAGATCGGTAGCCGCTTGTGCGAACATAAGGACACCGTACATGGCAATCAAGTTTTTACGGCAGGCTGAAACCATTTTTCGCGGCTCTTAATTGTTTTCTCCATTTATCTAATTATTTCTGGTCTAACCTGTATATTTTTATTTGAATTATAATTTATTGTATTTCGAATTATTTCAATTTATTAGTTCGCTCATTTCGTACCGATTCTGGAAAACCCAAAAACTTCCATGTGCTTATCGCGAGGTCGCAGCGTTCAGCTGTTTTCCGTTAGTGGCCGAATGCGCTAAGATTCTTTTTCTGCACCTCGACGAAGCAACTTGTTTCTAAAAGGTTCCGTTCGTGCTTTATTAAGCTACGACGATTAATTTTTGAAGGGCTGATGGTTTTGATTCAGGTACGATTGAGATTTTCTGCTTGCTGTTCTTGTATTAATTATGTTTCTTTAGCTCTTAATTGACAGTTTTACCTGACTTAACTTTTAACACCGGTTAATGTCCTTTCTAGCTTCTGCAATTTGGGAGTGGCTCTGCTTCAATTACGGGCGCATCCAAGGTGCTTTTAACCACAGGGTATAGCAACCCCCGGCCAGCATTTGCCTGTCAGCAACTTATGGGCGTTGGAGGTTCGCGGTTAGTGTTAAGTGCTTTTGTGGTGAATACCGCATTAAAAGTGGATGGTCTCCCTGCTTTCAAGCTGCTTCGGATTAGCTATTCCGGGATTAATATTATATTAAATTATCTTCGATACTTGAAATTTAAATTCGTATATTCCATAACTATGATTATTTAAAGCTTAAATTAATAATTTCCGTTATTACTAACATGTAAAGTTTAGACGCATACGTTCAATCAGTTCTAATATTTGAAGTTTAAATGCGTATACTTAATTACAATTAATATTGAAAGCTACAATTTACATGTGTAATCAAACCTCTGTAAAAGGAGCGTTCACGTTTTTTGCCTTCAATAGCTTAATTTTTTTAATGACAGCGATATGCATATCACTCGATTTATTTGTGGTTACAATTAATTTAATAACCTGAAAAGAGTTCTTGATCTTGGTGCATGTTGCAAACTTCAATTAATTTTCACATATCATTATTACATTCTTTATGACCAAATTATTCTAATTATTGAATATTGAATTACCATTATAGACTGCAAGATTATTTAGCGTTAATAAATAAATGCTAGTCACTTGTAGTTAGTAATATTATTCGAAATCATCTGATTTCTGGCGCCTATATCTTTTTTGAAGACTTTGCAGGGTATACAGCTGGTGGTTTGAACTCACGACCTTATCGCCGAATTTGAGATAGTTCGGCCTGTGCGGTAAGTCAAAATTTTTAGAGCTTCCGTGTAGTGCGTATTTTAAGGAGGTTAATCAGATATTTTTTGCTACGATTAATTATTTTAATTAATTAACCGCAGGTCAGCTTCTTTATCGTTTAAAGCACCTTAATTACAGTGTACTGTCAAGTAGCTGTCATATTATTACAGTGTTTGTGTAACTTTTACTGTTATATTCGCTTGTAGACTTAACTTGCACTGCTTTTGTTACTCATCTACATTCCTCTTTTTTGTTATTAACTACAAAAGTTACTCGGTTTTATTAATAAATAGAAGTATTCTACATTTAAAAAAATTAAGGTGGGTTATAGTGTAAAAGGGAAATTGCCTTGCATGTTTCTATGTTCGTATGAACCGCCACAAATATGTATATTAATGACTGAAATTCTACAAATTGCCTTTAACACATACTGTTAAGTTAAGGCTCCACGTTGGGTCGCCTATAATTTTATGTTTATAATTAAATTTTAATCAATTTAATTGCCCCATTTTTTTATATTTTTATAATCAGTTATAATATCACAAGAGCATCGGAAATAATCGATTATTTTCCGAGTAACGAGACGTAATCTGCGAAAAACCACGAGAGCGCAGCTCGAGTGGTATTTTAAGGATTACGTCGAGTTACGAGTGAAAAATAATCATTATTTTCGATTGCTCGAGTGGTATTCGTTACGATTATATAATGAATAGACCGATAATAATAAATTATTTTATTTCTTAGGTTGGCGCTGTTTGTGTTAGTGGCACTATTTATGTTGGTAGCACTATAAGTCTATGTCAAATTCGACGTTATCAGGTTAGATTTTGCGTCAGTTTATGTCAAAACTGACGCAAAACCTAACCTGCTAACCTCGAATTTGTAATAGACAGTTATTACATTATGGCTCTAGATTATTATTATGCATTATTTTTGCTTTGTTGGACCCACCGAAACACCGAAGTGATTATACCACGTCGTCAAGGGTATATCTGTTTATCTATACCTTGTAACTAAGTAAAATTCTCAATTACTATTGGCCAAATTTATAATAAGTTGTATAATCACTTATAATACCATGAGTAGTCAAAGTTATGTCGACTATTTTTGCGGTGGTGTCACGAATGTCCATTGCGCTTTGGTACGATTAGGACGAGTGCGCTAGCACGAGTCCTAATCCCAAGCGCAATGGACATGAGTAGTGATACCACCGCAAAAATAATCTACTTAACTTTGACTAAGAATGGTATTCGAGGGACTATTTAATGAACCAAACTACTTTTTCAAATTAGTTTTCAGTAAATCTAGCAACAAACTACGCAATTTTTATAGTAACAGAACACTAATATTGACTTTTTCTAATAAAAATCGCATTTGTTAAAAATAGTCACTTGAATACCTTCTAGGAAGATATATCCACTGATATTTTTTTGATTGGTCAAGAAACGCCAGAATTCTGGATTTTCATTGGTCACTTTTTGACAGATGTCAGGTGAATTGAATAGTCAAAATTATTTTCTGCTAGCCCCAGCAGATACACTTGATTGAATATCAGATCGGATTATTTTTATCTAGATTGCTTATATTCTGAAATTTGATGTTCCTATTTTAATTATGACAACTCAAAAACTTCTGTCAAATGATACTTCAAACTAGTTTTGAAAATTCAATTACAAACACTTTATCGTTACATTTGTCATACGACAATCTCATATAGTATAAAGTATAAATACTTCCATAATTAACATTAATTAACTTCAATCTCAATTTTCTTTTAGTTCTTATTTTTAATACCTGGAGTCTGTTTTGTTTTATTGAACTTAACACTCTGTTACGGTATTAAAACAACTTTACGACACCCACCCAAGGTGAGCATCGCACCACGGAATCAGTCCTGGAAAACTGGCACACTTGCCCTGAGATTTGCTAGAAACAGGCTAAAGGGCCACGGCTGGAACGCTCAGGGAGTCGGGCGTGAGTCACACGATACGTTCTGGGCAAGCGTGTTGAGGCATATATATATAGGGTACGTCAAAATTGTGAGGGCGCCACCAAGCCTGTCTTAACTCGAATAACCGGGCCTGGGCGGTTAAACGGGAGCGAAGTATTCAAGATACTTCGTCGATAAGAATTCTCATGAGCTGCAAGCTCAAATAGCAATTTCGTACTGGAATGGTAATATTGGGACTGTTTGGCCGAGACTGCGCAATCACTGGACCTACCTGCACGCTCTGATCTCTCACGTCTCGCCGTACACCAATCTTTACACTGTAAAAGGCGCTATCTGAAACAAAGCATGCACAGGTCGAATAGGAATAATACGTCCCTTAACTAAATATGCGTCTATTGATCGCTAATTACATCTGGGCAACAAATCGTGCCGCCAAGCTTATGTTACTACTTACGTTAAGCATCAGCTGATGGACGCGCTATGCTAATGAACATATTAGGGTACAGTTGAGAAATACGCGCTTCGGCAAAAGGGCGCGTTAGTGCGCGATAACAGTCGCCGACCTGCGGTTAACACCTAGGAAGCAAAGCACAAAGCCCTCGCAAACATAAACAAAGAAAAACTCGAACAGCTTAGGGCGTGCCAGGCCCAGCACGGCGAGGCGTTAATTCTATTTAGGTATTAATCGGTACAATATAGCGAAGTTCGCGCACCTAACGTTACTGAATTAAAAATTAGCACAAACGTAACACCAAATCATGATCGCAGAGTTCTTTAACTATTTAGGCGATGAAACGCGAAACTCGCGCACATGAACTTACTAGCAGGCTACCAAAGTAGCGTCTTGCAGCATGGTGGCCTCAAACCGGCATTCAAAGCCGCGACAAGCAAGCAAGGGGCATGCATCCGCCCACATAAAGTTGAGCACAAAGCACCAACGCTCGCACAAGTGACAGTTACTATGTTTAAATGGTTGCAATTACAAGTACCTTAGTCCGCAGACGGTCCATGAAAGTGGCGTGCAGTCATTTTGTAGAAGGCGGCAGTCTGTGGCAGCTCAATCGCCAAAACACGGCATTAGGGGTAAACGGGCTGGAATCCACCAAGGTGGCGGCGTTAGGACGCTCTCCTGAAAGCACGCTACAGCGACAAAGGGGCCTACTTCGTCCTGCCTAGAAAGATCCTCGAAACAGCGAGTGGCAAAGGGAAAGCCCCCTTTCTCACCAACGCAGAACTGGCCCCAAGAAGCCCTTCACACACCTACGCCTTAGCGTAAAGACGTGTCACTCACACAACCACACGCGACCTCCTTCGATCAACGGTCAGAGCTGAACTCCTCAAGCAAGCCGTGTTATGGCCCCTGCAGTGGCGTGAGCCAAACGGCCTTGCCACGTGACTCTCGGCAGCCAATCGCGATGCGCTCCACAAAACAAATTAATTCCGGTATCAAAGACAGCCAATGGCAAAGCGCCTCAACGGAGTGATTTCTAGAAGTTTCGGAATTCTTGCGAGCGATAACACCCGGCTGCCAAAGTAGCAGCAAAGGGGTGCTCCAACTGACGAGAAATACTGCGTTTGGGGTCAAATATGTGCAAAATCATTATTGTAGAATTAGGCGATGGAGCCAAATAAGTAACTAAAAGGGTTTAGCATACGGGCACGCTGCCCTAAAGCCTAGGTGGCTACTTAAAATACCAAAATGACCTGACAACTCTCCTCTGCTAAAACCAATTCATACATCTCTGAAACTGACCACGCCACACAACTGCTCCACTCAAAGCCACGGTGAAGGCCTCAACCGACAACCAACTACCAAAATGTCCAGAATGAGGATCAAAATCAACACAGAAACCTAGTTTGCCACAGGAATCAGCATCTACAGCTACACCACAGTACAGATCCAAATAGACCTCAGTCGTAGTTGCGGTACTTTAATGTTCAACCCAAATCACTCATATGAAGTCCGCTACAACCCAAAACCAAGAATCTTGACTGAAGACAAGCCACCAGATATCACTTGGCAAGCCCCATAAATATTATCACTCTGCTAATGGTATTTATGTAATCTTCTTTGCTTGTAAATCGTTCCTTGTTATCCAATTCAATCGATGCAAAAAATGTAATATTACAATAAATTCAATTTAGTATTCCTTTCCTTTTATTTGCTTTTGTTGATTATAACTGCATTAGTTTGGTATTCTCACCACATTCTTTATCTTCATCCATACACTCTGCACATCTTCTATCCTTTTAACATTTCACGTTTCATTCTTTTTTCACCAAGCCAATGTTTATTAAAAGTTTAACCCTTTTATATACCAAACATATTTTAAAAAACTTTTAAAAAGGGTTTACTTCTTAATTTCAAATTACAAAATTCTATTACCTACATGATTTTCATTTCAAAATTTTTCTATTATTCCTTAGTGATCTAGCTTATTTTTTAGTTTAACACATTATTAAAGCTTTATTATTTGATTAATATCTACTATGTTCAATAGTATATTTCAAAAAAGTATCTGTCATTAATTTCCAATTTCATTTCAGATATTAAATTAAGTTCCTACTGTTTCTCAATTAGCTTCATTTAATTAAATTATATTCTATTTTCTTTCTTTTCTAAATGCATATTAATAATTTTGATATCCATTTCATATCTAAATTCATCTTTATTATTTTTAATTACTGTATTCTTTTAATCTTATTAATCTGATTTTTAGACCTCTGTACCAATACCATAGCAATACATATTTACTTATTAAGGTGATTCTATTAATACGTATAGCAGGAGCATGTGGTTCCGATGAATTGTGTAAAATGAGAATAGATGACATTGATGACACCTGGATTGTGACGGTAACTGAAATACCATGTTACAAGAACAAACCCAAACAACCATTTACCATAGTCGATAATGAATACGAAGGGAATATTTATTGCTTGGAAATATGAATAAAATATGTGACTATGAGAACAAAATGTGGAAAATCGTTTGTTTTATAAGATAATAGGTTGGTATATGTTTGAACCATGACAGTAAAAAAATACATCTTTTAGAGATCACCATGAGCATCTTTATAGGTTAAATCAATGGTGATTTTTCTGGACCTCGTACTTAAATCTTCAACTTCAATTATTCCGGCTGGCACTCCTTAGGACGTTCTATCGCCTTCCTATACGATTCTTTACAAAGCTCTACCTTACAAAATATTTAATCCGTCAGTTAATAAAAATAATAAATTATCATCATCCCTACCTTCACAGGTAAAATCATGACCGGTTTGTTCCGATCCCGTACTTGAAATGTCTTCTTCCCTTCTTTCTTTTCGCGCTTATCTATCTTTCTTATACATTTTTTATAAGGTAATAGTTTGAAAAATTTGTAAACCGCCAGGAATGATAAAAACTAAATATTTAAATGTCATCATCAGCTACATCGACATATGTTACATTATTAGCTGTTTATTCCGATTAGAAGAGTGGATTTTCTATAGTTTTCCTTTCCGAAATTCTATGCTGTTGTACGGTTTGCTTACAGTAATTGGTTACAAAATTTATAAACCAGCAGAAAATAGGAAACATAATTTTTAAGGATCATCATCAACTTCATCTTCATAGGTTAAACCATTAGCGGTTTGTTCCAACCCCAAAATTTGATATTTTCTTATATTCTTCTCTCTTGCGCTCTTTAGGACGTTCCATTATCTTATTAGATGAGTCTTTATAAGGCAAGTTAGTTTAGAAAATATTTAAACCACCAGCTAGTGAGAACAACTTTTTTAAAACTATTGTTATTTTTACCTTTACATATAAAGTCATTAACGATTTGTTCCGATTACTACTTGAATTTCCTTCTTCTAATCTTTTATCCGACCTTTTTGTACGATTTTAATAAGGTAATAGCAACATTAAAATTGCAATGGGCATGCAACAAGGTAGGATATAGATAGATACGCACGTAAAGCAGTAAGGTGGAGACCTAGACAAACGAAGAGAGTCGGTAGTCCTCCAAGAAGATCGGCTGATAACTCCAAAAAAGTTGTTGATAAAAATAAAATTAGATCGGCTCCGAAGAGGTAAACATGGTCAGCTGTTAGAAAAGCTTATGTCCAGAAATGGACCAATCTGGGCTAAGAAAGAAGCAAAGGAGTTTGGAAAATTTTTAAACCAGGAGAAAGTATAAAATACACATTTTAAGATAATTATCAGCTTCATCTTCATAGGTTAAACCATTAATGGTGTCTTCCAATCCCAATGTTTAATTTTCTTCTTGTATTCTTTCCTTTCGTGCTTCTTATGACTGTCTATAATGTTCTCATACGACTAATTATAAGGAAATGGTTTAGAAATTGGTTAAACCATCAGCCAGTGAGAAAATGCATTTTTAACGATTATCATCTTCTTCGTCGGTTCGTTCCGATCCCATACTTACATTTCATTTCTCTATTCTTTCTTCTTGCGCTTTTCTACTCTTTTTATACGATTTTTATGGGGTAGTAATTTGTAAAATGTGTCAACTATTAGAAAATAAAAAAAACACAATTTAAGAGACAATCATCAGTTTTATCTTAGTAGTTAAATCATTAGCGGTATATTCAGACCTCTATTCTTTTATTCTTTCATCTTGATCTTCTGAGGAAGCTCTATACTCTTCTTATGGGGTTAGTTATAAAGCATTGGCTTAGAAAATGCATTCTTAAAAATTATCAAACTGTTTGTCTTTATATGTAAAACTACTAGCAGCTTTTCTGAGCCCATACTTAAATTTCGTATTATTCTTTTTCCCACTTTTGTACTTCTCTTATTGGTAGTTTATCTACGACCTTTCTATATTTCTCTCCCAGTTTCTAAATACATTTGAAGTATTCGAATAATACTTTCGCTTCCTTTCCGTTCCACTCCGAATGAATTTGGTCGTTCTTTTCACCATAATATTTAACGTGTCTTTTGGCAAACACTTCAGATTTAGATAGTTTCACTTTGCAAAATAACATTAACAGATTTTAAGGACATCCTGAAACATGGCCTCATAATATGTTCAACTTTTCAAATCATTGAAAAGTAGTTGGTATAGCATATAAAGTTTTTAACACTGTCTCTATATGCTAACCAATTTTCTTTCTAAAAACAAGGAAAAAATTAAATTTTGCTAAAGATATCTATAAAATTATGTCCTTTCCCAACAAATAATTTTAATTTAAGTTCAAACAGACTGAAAGTTATTTAAGTTGCCTGTTAAATTGTTTATATATTGCAATGAACACAAGGTAAGCCTTTACAATTATAACAGCAACTAATAACACTTCAAGCATTTCAAATATTATTTTAACAAAATGTTCCATAAATGTGCTAATTTGAATTCGAAATTGTATAAAATAGCATTGGCCTTGATATAATAATTTGTAAAACGGTATTATAAATAGTGTTTGCCCTGATCTGAATTAAGAAATTTAACCAGAGTAGGCTTTGAAATGAGAAGAACAATGTAAAGAAAACAATTGGGGAAGAAGCAAAGAGAAGCTTGGTTGTGTTATTTTGCCTGCCCCGCAAAAACCAATTTAAACGTAAATAAATACCAATTTTCCTAATTGTGTGTTTCAAATTAGTTGAGTGCCCTTAGGTAGGCTGTAGAGAAGTTTGCCTTTTGATTCTTGGCACCTCTGCAGGAGGTAAATGTTGATGGTTCTGATAAACGTATTTTGGCGTTTGCCACGAACAATGATGTGCTTTAAGAAAAGCCGACGTTATCTTAGCAGACGGTACGTTTAAAAGTTGCTGCCGATTGTTTGATCAGTTGGGTGTAGATATGAACATCGGAAGTTCAGCAGAAGCTACTTATGTCGTCCTGATTTTATACACCCAATTACAAAACAAAAAGGGAACAACCTACGGAAGAATGTTTAACTTACCGAAGGAAAAACTAATTTTTTTCCCTAAAGTGATCAAATTAGACTTCTAAACTGCTACCACACAAGCTTTTTGCAAGTTCTTTTGGAGGCGCAAATTAAGGGTTGCAAATTTGGAAAAAAGTTCAGGTGTTAGGATTGGTGACTTTGTACAAAGATGATGCAAAACATACGCGAACATATACGTATGTGTGCGGCCTTAGCCCATCTACCCAAACAATTTATCGATGATGGGTGGCTTCATATACACCATCCGAGATATGTGGATATGCTGCGGTCAAAGCCATCGAACAACCAACACCGTTGAGTGATGATAGAAACATTGGGAAAATTCAATCTAACGTTTTTGAATTGGTGACGACACTTAAAAAATTTGCAGAACATTATGAAATTATAAACAATAAAATTGAGTTAAATATCGCACTACCAAAGAGGGCGAAGAGGTATTGTGAGTTAGATTCGCATTCGTATCCTAAAAACAATTTCTGTATTAAGTGAAAATAAAAAAAAACTGTAGTTAACTAATAGACTTTTTTATAACTTTGTATCTACTTTTTAAATATTTTAGATTGTAATGTGCGTTTAATTACATCTTTTTAATTTTTCTAGTTTATTATGTATTTTATTTACAGATTAAAAAATAAAAAATTTAAAACAAGTGTATGTTGAATAATTTCAGCTTTGTTGTTCAGAAACTAATATTACTCAATACTCATCTGTACATCAAGTACAAAGTTCCACGAAATTTTAATCCGAGGATGCTAAGCGAAAGCAGTCTATTCGGCATAAATCTTTATAAAAACCACAATAATTTATAATAATTACCAATATACAGGCTTCGGAAAAATAATGTTACTATTTTCAAAACGCCATAACTTTAGAACAAAACAAAACACATTACTTATTCTTATCACAAATTGTTCTATATACATTTGAATTTTATGATTTATTATCAAACCATTCAAATAACTATCATTTTCTTCAATACAAGTCCGAAGCCGTTCAGTGAAATTTAAAATTACTACACAGAATTTCGTCGGGGCTATCCCCCATGCCAGAATTAAAGCTATCTTCAATTCTGGCATGAATTCAGTTTTTTAAGCCATATATGTTGTTAAAACGTATGGAAAAGAACTTTCTGGCCCATCTGAGAATGGCCAGTCGAGGTGGTGCATCCCCTCTGCCACTGATGTCACCAAAGTCCAACCGAAACGTACATTGCTTGCCAAAGCAAGCGATCTAATTTTACTGACATATCAAATCCAAAGGTATGTAGAGTCTATTACACGTTTCATCTTTAAGATCATTGCATCCTGTCCAAACATATAACGTTTTAAAAATAGTAACATTACTCTGCCGAAGCCTTTATTAGGAATAATTGTACAAATCAATATAATAATTTGGTATGATGTAGAAACCCAACCCAATTGTAATGGTCATTAATTAAAACTAAACTAGAAACCAGACGTAACAACATAAATTATGTAGGAACCCCAACAAATACCAATAGAAACACTAAAGTTTTGACACTGACAAGTATTATAGAAAAAAAATAAGCTGTACTCTTAAAGTATTTGTTAGCTCTTAAGGAAATTCGGTGCAGCAAACCAGCCCATAAATAAGCACATTCAGATACTCAGACTTAAGCACAAAAAATACCTTACTAAATGTGGGTGAGGTGTAGGTACATTCGATTAATAATGAACTGATGTACAGTCAAGATTCACTCACATACGCTACTTTTCGAAAAGAAAGAATGAAATTTTCTACTGTCACTGTACATGTATAGAGTGATTTTTTAAATACCCAATTGCAGCAGGCCCTGGATAGCCTGACTCAGTTGGCAGTACTGAAGTGCATTGTCAGTCTATATCAAATTCGAGATTAGTAGGTTAGGTTCTGTTTGTTATTTGACACACGCTGACGCAAAACATAACCTACAAATCTCGAATTTGACATAGACTGACAATACACTTCAGTATTGCCAACTGATTCAGGCTATCCAGGGCCTGCTGCAATTGGGTTTTTAAAAAATCACTCTGTACTTAGACGTTTCTCGCATAGTTCAGCAGGCCATATTTTACAGAAAAAAATTCGAGCAGGTCCATTGCAAAAATCAGCAGAACTCCGTGGGCCGACTTCGAGCGTTTACTTATTCCACTGCTACGACGCTACAGGCTACGTCACCTGCGCGCTACAATATTTTGGGTTTTCTCTAAAAGTTATGCAGTTATTTGCAATTGAGAATATCTACACGGTAACGGCTTTCATTTAAAAAGAGAATTATCGAAATCGACCCGGTAGCAGTCTCAAAATAGATGTCGAAAGAAAACGCTTCACGTTTTAAATATATAGATAAATAAAATAGAACACATCAGAAGTCGGGTAAATTAGAAGATAGGCAGCTATTTGCAATCAACCAAAAAGCAAATAATAACAATATTACAGTAGCAGATAAGGCATATCATGGTAATATATTGGTACCGTTATTGGAATCTTTGTTTTATTAGCCAATACTCCACGTAGTATTACACGTTATTTATATATGCAGGGATTATTGTTGAAATTGTGATTTAGTTAGTAACATTCTACAAACATTCACGTTATTCGCTGAGTTATGGCATTGCTCATTAGATAAACAGTGTTAAAAACTACTTACCTCTCAGTATGCTGAAGAAATTATGCTACAGCTGCAGATTTTCTCTAAGAACTTTGTTCAAGTATTAGATAAACATTTAACAAATTTCTGAAACTAAATCATACGCGTTCATACAGTGGGTGCTTACTATAAGGAGCCAAGGAGACATGGCTCTGTCATAACCAAAAAATTAAATCATTTTGTTTATTCTGTCTACTTTTCACCATTTTTCTCATTTTAGAGATTATACAAAGCACGAGTAATTTTTATTTTATCAATCGCTACTATGGAGAATCTATAAGGACATTTTGACTTAATCAGTGGTTGAAACAGTAGGTGTTCATAGGGAAGAAATAAATGTATAGATGTGAAAGGATACTTGGACAAAATAGAAGAAAGGGAAACTATTAAACAGAAGGTATTGATTGCAGACGAAAATGATAAAGGATAACTGGAAAAGGCATACTGAAAAGCGGATAAACAACTTAACAGTGTAAGAAAAAGTCAAAAACTGTTTAAGAAAAACTTTAGAAAATGCAGAGCAAGCAGCAGAACTTAACGTTATGGAAACCTTTTCGATATTATATATAATAACAGCACGACAGGCCTGAAGGCCTTTGGCTAATGTTTTTAACTAATGTTTTTAACTTTTTCTTTCCATAGCTTCCTGTCTTGTGCTACCTCCTTCCAGTTGTATACATTTAAGAGTGCTATGTCTTTGTTCACACAGTCCTGCCACGTTTTTCTTGGTCTGCGTTTTCTGTTTTTCCCATACCAATTTGCACTGTACACTTTTTTCACCAGATCAACTTCTTTCATTCGCACTATATGCCCCAGCTACCTTAGCCTGCACTGTTTCACTATTAGAGTCATCGACTTGTCTTTGTAGCACTCCTGTAGCTCCTGGTTTGTCCTTCACCTCCAATTTTCTCCTTCTTTCACACCTTCATATATCTTTCTTAAGACTCTCCTCTCCCATATTTCTAACTTCTTTTCCATTTCTCCATCCGTCGCCCAAGTTTCTGCAGCAAATATTACTGTCGGCCTTATGATGGTTTTGTACACACATTCTTTCACTCTTCTCGATACATTTTTATTTCCTAGGAGTTTATTATAGGCGCCTACACATCTTGATCCTGCAGCTATTCTTGTTATTATTTCATCTTTATACCCTCCCTGCTTTTTAATTTTCACTCCTAGGTATTTTGTCTCGTTTTGTGCTCTTAAAAATCGTTTTTGAGATATTTTGTTCACAAACAGACAGACATACACACACAGACAGACACACAGCCAGACAGACAAACAGACAGACTGCAGAGATACCAATAAACAAAAACATGTTTCTTGAGTTCAATCAATCAATCAATGGCCTGTATGTTCCTAACTGGGTCTTGGCCGACTCCACAACAGCTCTCCAAGCAGTTCTATCTTGCGCTACTCTCCTCCAGTTGTTAATATTCAGTTTGGAAATATCATTCTCTTGGGTTCAGGGCACTCTAAAACGTGAAGATCCGTTGAAAACTCAATTTCGAATTTTTGGGGAGAATCCAATACTTCTTTTATTGTAAAAGGAAGTAAAAATTGTGATTCTTTCCTGATATTTATGTATATTCTCAGCATCTTCTATTAAGCTTCAATTGTTTTACGATTTACGTCACTTGCTTCGTTATCTATTATCTATTATCTAAATGTTGCTTCAAGTGTCTGAGTGACTTACTTTAAATCTATTTCCATTCGTTTTAGATATGCCACAATGTAAAATAATGAGGCTTTACTCGAAAGGATTCTTACACACAAAACAATATTTTTATTAGATACTATTATTTGATATGTATGTATGTATGTATAATCTGTAACCTCATTTACCTTGCGATGTAGAGGTATTATTTGATATGATACAATATAATTTTTATTATTTGAAAATTTTAAATATAATAATAGCAGTTTTAAAAAGATATAAAAGGAAATTACTATTTCCCGAGCTAGAGCACAAAATAATGTTTTTAGAGGACCACGTATGAAAGTAACATTATCGCGACAGCAGCCTACTACAGAAAGTTGACAATTTCATTCACTAGCACGATATTTTTTATAATTGTAACAATAATAATAAAACGATCAATTTTGCAAACGAAATAAAAACAATTCTTAAAAATAGAATTTACTTTGAGTGGTCGTCTAAAAAATAGTGTTTTTAACTCGCCCGAAAGTGCAAATATCTGTGCTCGTGTTTTAGATCCACTCGGACTTCGCTTCGCTACGCCCTCGTTTGTCTAATCAACACTCGCACGATATTTGCTACTTTCGACGCTTGTCATGAAAATGACTATTTCAATTTAAGGAATTTTTTCTTAATTGTGATAGTAACAACTCTATTTTTAGAGTAATCATATGGATGTACCTACGAATATTTCACAGCTTTCAAAAAAATATGTAAAATTGTACTTAAAAATGGAAAATTATTTCAAACATCCGATTTGTGCAAAAGGCAATGCTGAAATTATTTTGTTCGTAACTCGCTTGGGAAATTGTGATGACATATCACACGATAAACACTTATTTCTCGATGTTGTTATGAAAATAACTGTTTTATTTGATTTCGGAGGCTTACACAGCAATTGTCATTAGGTAATGAAGGACTTCCGAGATTCAACCGTGTCTTTCTTCACTGTTGAGAGAAGAATTCAACGTTTCGCCCACTTTCATAAGGAGTTGATGATAAATCCCCACATAAAAATGGGCTTTATCATCAGCCTCCTATGAAAGCGGGAGCATTGTTGAGTTACTCTATTACTATAACAATATACAAAATCTTATCGCTGAAAGAAATAAGAAATTTTTCAAAATTCGTCAAACAAAATGATGTGGTGTTAAGAATTTATTAGATCTAAACTAAAATATAACAAAATCAACGACTACAACGTTATAAGTTGTGAGATCGGACATCATTGCTATTTTTTTTTCGATTTCACCTGTCTCTGGTTCTCCATTCAAACATTGTTTTGCAATATGTCTCGCATTTTTCTGTAAAGTCGAACGATGTTATAAAGGTTTTTACATTCTCCTTTTGTTTTAAGCTACCATTTTTAATCGACGAAATTTTCAGAGATTTGTATATTTTGCATTCCCTTTTACTGTTCTGCATTAATAGCTATTACTTCAGTTATTTTCAAAGGCAGCTGAAGAAAAATTAGGAGTTTCAAAGAAAATAACTTTATAGTTTTTTAAAATGTTTTCCATTAGCCATAATGGATTCATGCATTCCTTGAAATTACTTCTGGCAACAGGTAGACGACTCCGTTTTTGGCTGGTCGTCAAGCACTTAATGAAATTCAATATTTGTGTCAGGAAATCTTTGGAAGCAAAAGAAATCGCTGTAGAGAGGTCTGTACTATAGAGAGAGCAAATGACCATCAGACTCCAGAATCGTGTAAGTTATTGCCTTCGTATCCGGAGTTGCATTATCATTGTGTGCTATGCAAACCAGATTACACAATTTTGCAAACATTATGAAGGCAATCTTCTGTTTATCAATCACAAACTACAGTTTTCCTATCGTCAAGAATAATTACAACACCTGAGCCACTGCTTTTTACCGCGAATGACTTTTGTTGGTGTAGCCTCAGTTTTTAAATCCAAACACTTTGTTGTTGAGCCTGTGGGTTATAATTTTCGAATAATATTAAACACATGCTTTGCAGAGTCTACACTGAACCTACACAGTACCTGTTTGTTTTAACCTTTTCGGTAGCCAGGTCCAATCAGAACGTAGACGACATTAAACATTATTGCCTAAACCAAAACTTACTAGTTGAGTTATGATAATCAAAAAGTCACTTGTATGTAATATTAATATTGCGGCTGTTAAAATGGGCCGTTTAGTGGGAGGTAACGGATAAAATATATACTAAATACTTCTACTTAATTAATAATGAAAATACATTAATCACGTTACTTTTTATTCAATTTGATTTCAGATAAGTATAATTGATTTTCTTCTAATGCAGCTGAGGTGGAAAATTTTTATTCATTTATTTAAAATTACTGTTGTTACTGTGATTCTTTTTTCAGCCTTGGCAGATACAGATTTTTTTCGTAATTAGTCTTTATGTCACCCCCTACGTTCTTCCCCTGCAAAAATTCTTCTTGCCATCCTTCTTAATTACACTCTTTCTCATTGTGCTTCTTCTCCTGACTTTTTAGTTAAAACCTTTCCTGTGTTGACACTATGCATTTTATTAGAGCTTTTTAAATAGATTTTTTTCTATCAGCATTTTCCCAGCCCAAAAGTAAGTCGGCGGTTTTATAACTATAGTACCGGGTGGCCATAAATATCTGATATCACATTACTTTTGGAATCAACACCGCTTTATTAAAGTGATGAATCCAACTAAAGTAAATGTCATTAATGTCATCATAACTAAAATTCCTATCTGTCAAAAATTATTACAGATTGCAATAAGTAATGGAGTTAGAACAAGAGATTTTTATATTCGAGTCTTAGGCTAAACTGCAGAATCCAGGGCACATTCCCCTCCTCTTATTGCATTTTATTACATTACATAGATATCGATACTTATCGTAATTGAAATATAATGCTAACCAACATTTATAAGTAGCTAATTTCATGGTTACCGGGATCTCAGATATTTATGGGCCACCCGGTATGATCAAAAATTAATCTCATCTAGTACGGCTGTGGAAGTGCAAACCAACTTCTTTAAAATTGGCATACATACTTATATTTCATTCAAACTGTCAAATTTTATTATTAAATATTCTTTTTATCCATCTTATTACAATAGTATATTGAAATAAACGAATTTGCACGTAAAAGTAATGCAACAAATAAGCCTACGCCGGTCGAATAGACACTTCATCTTAAATCTAACCGAAAAGTAAAATATATTAGACCCAGTTTTAAAGGCAGCAATTTGTTCTTTCATAGCCATACTAGATGAGATAATTTTTGTATCATACTTTATTTGGGCGTTGATATTATACTACTGATATTGACACTTTATGTTTTTACATTCTACGTTCTTCTACTCTTTTTATTTTAAACGTAAATTAGTCTACTGCTTCCTTTTATCTTTTACTCATTACCATAGAAATTTTTTTTATTCGCTAGTAACCTTAGATTTTTCGTTTCTTCCTGTAGTTGTCCTTTATTTCACTCACAACTCGTTTCCTTTCCTATCAATTGCCACCACATCGTCACCATATGCAAAACACCGATACATTGTTCAACACAGGGTTAAAACACTAATCCTTTACTAATGTTTTATATTTCCTTGAGAAATTTACATATCTGTTACGACTATTTATGACTACAAAATAAAAACTATAAGTTACAATGGCGATTTCGCACTGCATGCTTTTCTGAATAAAAGCTTTGCAATGCACATCTCATTCCCAATATTCGTAGCGTAGCTGAATGCTTGAGGTTTTTTTTGTTTTCATTTCTTTCCACTGCTAAGGGCATGTACATGCAAACATCTTTTTATAGGTTCCAATAATGACGAAGCGGTAAAGCAGGAAGGCAGCGGCAGCGACAAAAGCACAACCGAGGCGATTTGGCAACTCGTAATTTGGTCTTCAAAATTTCTCACATACTCGCGTTTGTTACGTAATGCACGTGCTAAGAAGCATCTAATTATTACTTTACACTCTCCTGTTCCTCAGAGCGCTGTTATTACATTGTAATTTAAAAATAACGTGATTGATGAGACGCTTTCACGATTTGGTCCAGCTACGGGCTATAAATCAAACTTTCAAAAATTCATCAACACCTCTGAGGGACCGCGAGCAGCGTTCAATCAAAACGAAATTTAATATAAATTAGCTACCTAGCTTAATTAGATACTTCTACTTAAATAGTTCGCATGTTCGCGCCGAAGAGCTCGCATGACCTGCCATGCTGCTGAAGAATTGCTTTCATTCCATATCTGCTTTAATGACTAAACGCAGTAGTACTTCCTGCATTTTTATTTAGCCCTTTGATAATTTGCATTCCATATCACCGATAGCACTGCAGCTTTTGTAAAATATCCCCGTATCGCTCTACGGATACCCACAGAAAGTGATTTCTTAAATAAATTTAATGTTTTCATTATGTAACAGGGTAAATTTTGTTAAATGTTCCTGTACTGCAAATTTTTTCAGGGATTTCTACATATCTCAGACCGTTATGTAAATTACATTTGGATTATAACGGGTGTTCATAAACAGTCGTCATCCCAGTTGCTTTGAAAAACAAAATGTTATATCTTTGATTGATTCGTGCAACACAATGAAACGTCATTGAGTACTGTCATAGCTCAGTTTTTCTCAATTATAATAGACATACGTTTTTGAAGTCAAAACCTACTGGGATGACGACTGTTTATGAACACCCGTTATTTTGTTCTATCCTATTGACAGAAACATATCGCAGATTTCAATAGGTGACAGCGTATCAATAATAATTTTATTTCTTCTTATAATATACTCATTTAGAAATATGTTGCTATAATAAATGTTTTTATTTAGAAAACTAGACGAGATTTAAACACATTTCTGCTTAATAGGTATTGAATGATGTTGATTATTGCTCTTTCTGACATTCTGGCAATAACATTTACAACAACTTTTAATGCAACGTAAATTAGTTATTTCTGAATGGTTTCGCACCAGCTCACTATGTAAGGTGTTACTAAAAATTTTATTCGATTTAATTGTTCCTTTAATTAAGGTAGTAATATTGCAATAAACTGCTTTATTATTTTACTTTATTTGTCTTTTCCTCTTGGTACTTTTTCTTTATCTTATTGCTCATCTTATTGCATTTTCTTGAACATTTTTATCAAATCAGGAACATTCATTTGTGTTGCTGTTTGCTTTTTGACATCCATTCATTTGTGAGGAGTTGTTTCTTCTTTTTCTGTTCTTACCGCTTCTTGTGCTTGCCTGGCACCCATCTGCTCTCGTTTTTATTCTTCAGAAGACCTCCCTGATCTTGGTACTATTTTTACTTCCTTTTACGATAAAGGAAGTATTGGATTTACCCCAAAAATTGGAAATTGAGTTTTCAACAGATCTTCACGTTTTAGACTCTCCTGATCACCAAAAAAACATTTTTTTCTACGGTCACCTTTAACACGTTGACCGCCATGTGAAGCAAGAGTGCATCGCATGGCTCCTTAATATATGGGCCACGCCACTCACATGTGTTTCGCATGTTACTTTCACTCTAGGCCACGCAGCTCACATTTGCGCTGCACTATAGTCGTATTCTTATGAGAGATTAAGGAGTATGGCCTGGGAAACAAAACCTATGTGTTGGCCCGGCTCTAGACTAAATTTAAGACATTTTATACCTTATTTATAACATTTTTGACATGTATAAGCAAAAACGTTGTGGCCCCAGATATTCGAAAAATTTTTACTTATACGGCGGTCAACGTGTTAAAACTGACTATTAAGCGCTCACTGTCGATGCGAAAAGTTAGCGATTCACACATTTTTTCCCTAGTAACCATTTTAGCATCGCAACCACGTAAACAATGTCTTAATGAAATAATCGCGTCACTTCATTTTACTTTACGCATCGCCATGGCTAACCTGATTATTAATTTAATTCGTCATTTTTCTGGAACTGGCTAAAATTATTGACAATTGCATCACGGTGCGTCCATCATCACGCAACAGATTTATTGAGTTTGTGAGTTTTTGTGAAGTTGAAGATGGAATCTGAAGGTAATTGCACCCCGCCTGAAGTATTTGAAGCGACCCAGACAGCAACCAACGAGTGTTGTTGCCGGCCAAATCGCGGGGCCTTTATGAACGGCGGTACGACTTCATCAAATGGTGTGTATCGAAATTTCAATTATTTAACAATTTTGTTATTTATTTAGGACCGTAGAAAAAATTTTGTATGTATTTCGAGTGTAAAGAGCCATTTTGGTATTCGGTTGCTTTTTCGCGCCTCGCTACCGCTCGGCACGAAACTCGCATCCTCATACCAAAATGGCTCTCTTTACACACTAAATACATAAATATCTATTTTTTTCATTGGTCTGTCTGTGTGTCTGTCTGTCTGTGAACAGAATATCTCAAAAATGAAAAGAGGTATGGCGTTGAAACTTCATACATTAGTTTTATCTAGTATCTAGATGAGACAGCAATCTTTTGAAGAAAATCGCATAACCGATAGTAGGTGTTTACTCTTGTGATTTTTCAGTTTTCTTCGATATTTTCAAAAATGGCTTTTACGATTTTTTTCAAACTTTAAATTTTATGTGTATTGATGTGAGCTGTTGAATACTTCTAAAGCGGGCTTCTCTTGTTTTCTTTCTATTTTTTTCATTAATTCCTATTTTAAATAGAACACCCGGCATTTTTGAATTCAGCTTAAAATTTTAGAGAAAATTTGTCTCTTCAACTAACAATCCATTTTTTACCGTTTTTATAGAATTTGTAATTTTTTAAAATTTTTGACAAATGCTTAAAAATTAAAAATGAAATTTTTGACTAATTATAAGATCACCAGATTTTATCTTTATATGTTTTATATGTTTTATCAGACTTTTTCCATTGTCTCGGGTGTTTAACACACGACGTTTTTGATCTACTCCCGTTCCCATGATTTGGTTAGTCCTGAGAAGGACTGATTTTTGTACGTCTTTTCATGTACACTCGGTGCCTACCCCAGGGTTTGAACTCGGGCCCATTGATGGCTGTGTAACGTAGTACGTGTCAAAGGTAGGGTATAAAGTGATCAGTTTCGCCCGGTCGTACATAAGTTACACTTTTTAACGTTACCATTGATGACGTGAAAAAAAAACACCCTCATTTTGCAACTTGTTCATAAAGAGCTTTTTTTAACCCTTTTTTTAGGGTTCATTGTTATTGTCAAAATTACATAATTTTTTCACGCTTTGCCGTAAGTTTTAAGGTTAACATAACCTATCTAAACAACATAAAATATTTAAAATTCTTTGTTTATTATAGAATTGCAAAAAAATTTGCAATACATTGCAGAAGTTAGTATTCTTTTACTTTTCGTAATTGTCCAACAAGCAAAGCGGGCTTGTGAAAAAACCCTCATCATGCAACTTGTTTCATAAATAACTAATATGCTTTGTGTATGCTTCAGCGTATAAATTATATTTCTTCAGAATTAGTAGCAACGAACTATACATTTTTCCAGAAGTTGTGATCAACGGTACGCTTTTCTATTTCATAATTATCTCATTTCTCATCTCAGCTCTCATCGCAGCTCTCATCTCAGCTCTCATCTCAGCTCTCATCTCAGCTCTCATCTCAGCTTTCATCTCAGCTCTCATCGCAGCTTTCATCTCAGTTCTCATATCAGCTCTCATCTCAGTTCTAATCGCAGCTCTCATGTCAACTCTCATCGGAGTTCTCACTCAGCTTTCATCGCAGCTCTCATCTCTGCTCTCATCTCAGTTCTCATCGCAGGTCTCATCTCTCTCCCATCCCAGTTCTCACTCAGCTCTCATCGCACCTCCCGTCTCAGCTCTCATCTCAGCTCTCACCGCAGCTCTCATCTCAGCACTTATCTCAGCTCTCATTTCAGCTCTCATCTCAGCTCTCATCGCAGCTCTCATCTCAGCTCTCATCTCAGTTATCATCGCAGCTCTCATCTCAGTTCTCATCTCAGCTCTCATCTCAGCTTTCATCGCAGCTCTCATCGCAGCTCTTATTTCAGCTCTCATCTCAGCTCTTATGTCAGCTCTCATCGCAGCTCTCATATCAGCTCTCATCTCGGTTCTCATCTCAGCTTTCATTTTAGCTTTCATCGCAGCTCTCATCTCAGCTCTCCTCTCAGCTCTCATCTCAGCTCTCATCGCAGCTCTCATCGCAGCTCTCATCTCAGCTCTCATCGCAGCTCTCATCTCAGCTCTCATCGCAGCTCTCATCTCAACTCTCATCTCAGCTCTCATCTCAGCTCGCATCGCAGCTCTCATCTCAGATCTTATCTCAGCTCTCATCGCAGCTCTCATCTCAGCTCACATCGGAACTCCCATTTCAGTTCTTATCTTAGCTCTCATCGCAGCTCCCATAGCAGCTGTCATCGCAGCTCTCATCTCAGCTCTCATTTCAGCTCTCATCGGAGCTCTTACTCAGCTCTTATTTCAGTTCTTATCTCAGCTCTCATCCCAGGTCCCATCTGAGCTCTCATTTCAGCTCTCACTCAGATCTTATCTCAGCTCTCATTACAGTTCTCAGCCCAGTTCTCATCGCAGCTCTCATCACGGCTCTTATTTCAGTTCTCATCGCAGCTTTCACCTCATCTCTCATGTTAGCTCTCATCTCAGCCCTTATGTCAGCTCTTAAATCAGCCCTCGTCGCAGCGCTCATATCAGTTCTCGTCGCAGCTCCCATCTCAGCTCTCACTAAGCTCTCATCGCAGCTCTCATCTCAGCTCTCATCCCAGGTCTTTTTTCAGCTCTCATTTCAGCTCTCATCTCAGCTCTCATCGCAGCTCTCATTTCAGCTCTCATCTCAGTTGTCATCTCAGCTCTCATCGCAGCTCTCATCGCACCTCTCATTTAGCTCTCATCGCAGCTTTTACCTCAGCTCTCATCGCAGCTCTCATCTCTGCTCTCATCGCAGCTCTCATCTCAGCTCTCATTTCAGCTATCATCTCAGCTCTTATGCCAGCTTTCATCGCAGCTCTCATCGCAGCTCTCATCGCAGCTTTCATATCAGTTTTTATATCAGCTCCCATCGCAGCTCTCATCTCAGCTCTCATCGCAGCTCTTATCTCAGATCTCATCTCAGCTCTCATCTCAGCTCTCATCTTAGTTTTCATCGCAGCTCTCATCTCAGCTCTCATCTCAGCTCTCATCGCAGCTCTTATCTCAGCTTTCATCTCAGCTCTCATATCAGCTCTCATCGTAGCTTTCATCGCAGCTCTCATCTCAGCTCTCATCTTAGTTCTCACCGCAGCTCTCATCTCAGCTCTCATTTCAGCTCTCATCTCAGCTCTTATCCCAGCTCTCATCGCAGCTATCATCGCAGCTCTCATCGCAGCTCTCATCTCAGCTCTCATCCCAGGTTTTTTCTCAGCTCTCATTTCAGCTCTCATCTCAGCTCTCATCGCAGCTCTCATTTCAGCTCTCATCTCAGTTGTCATCTCAGCTCTCATCGCAGCTCTCATCGCACCTCTCATTTAGCTCTTATCGCAGCTTTCACCTCAGCTCTCATCGCAGCTCTCATCTCTGCTCTCATCGCAGCTCTTATCTCAGCTTTCATCCAACTCTCATCGCAGCTCTCTTTGCAGCTCTCATTTAGCTCTCATCGCAGCTTTCACCTCAGCTCTTATCGCAGTTCTCATCTCAGCTCTCATATCAGCTCTTATCGCAGCTCTCATCTCAGCTCTCATCTCAGCTCTCATCGTAGCTTTCATCGCAGCTCTCATCTCAGCTCTCATCTTAGTTTTCATCGCAGCTCTCATCTCAGCTCTCATTTCAGCTCTCATCTCAGCTCTTATCCCAGCTCTCATCGCAGCTCTCATCGCAGCTCTCATCGCAGCTTTCATATCAGTTTTTATATCAGCTCCCATCGCAGCTCTCATCTCAGCTCACATCGCAGCTCTTATCTCAGATCTCATCTCAGCTCTCATCTCAGCTCTCATCGCAGCTCTCATCGCAGCTCTCATCGCAGCTCTCATCTCAGCTCTCATCTCAGCTCTCATCGCAGCTCTCATCTCTGCTCACATCGCAGCTCTTATCTCAGCTTTCATCTCAGCTCTTATCGCCGCTCTCAATTCAGCTCTCATCGCAGTTCTTATATCAGCTCTATCGCAGCTCTCATCGCAGCTCTCATCGCAGCTCTCATCTCTGCTCACATCGCAGCTCTTATCTCAGCTTTCATCTCAGCTCTTATCGCAGCTCTCAATTCAGCTCTCATCGTAGTTCTTATATCAGCTCTATCGCAGCTGTCATTCAGCTCTCATCTCAGCTCTCATTGCAGTTCTCATGTCAGCTCTTATCACAGCTTTCATCGCAGCTTTGATCTCAGCTCTCATCGCAGCTCTCATCTCAGCTGTCATCTTAGCTTTCATCGCAGCTCTCATCGCAGCTCTCATCTCAGCCCATTTCCTACAAAATATTAGGAAATTATTAAGCAAGTTTGGTGGGGCAAATCGTTAAGATATTGTAATTATATTTAAAAATTAATTTAGAAGAATTATTTTTGTAAATTCAGTAGTGATTCGAGTACTCAACGTTTTTCGACAATTATATTTTGAAATTTACGCATCTTGGAATTAGGTTATTTTTAGAATTTTCATTTGATCAGGTTTGGATAAAATTAACATTTGATTAAAGTATTTTTGACAATATCTATTTTATTTTGTAATGTCAGATCAAACTTCAATGTCCTACTAAGAAACTGAAGTATGAATTTAACTTTGTGAAATACCTGAAACTGGTATTTGATTCATGAAATCAGAAATAATTATTATATTTTAAAAGTAATTCAATCTTTAACTATTAGAGAAAGGTGTTAATTGAAGATTAATCCATTCAGCTGGGAATTGTTAGTCTTGATGCTTGTAAAACTGACTAGTCGAGGCTTAAAAAATAGTAATCACATGACATAATTTAAAATGTCAAATTGATTTAGGAGTTACGTCAATTCCTATTTATTGCATTAAAAAGTAAGGTAAGTACATAAGTGCACTGTACCTGATAGTATTTCTGTTTTAATAATTAGTAAAAGGGTGTATTTAATTTGACATGAAAAAGAGCTTCAAAGTGGGAGCTATTACATTTTGACTCGCAACTTGGGACTTGATATTAATTGAAATAACACCGTGAGAAGGAGTTATATAACAATTTTGGCACTGCAAGTGGGGCTAGATATATTACAACATTTATTAATTATTAAATGGAATGGTTAAATTCGATCTTTATATTGAGCGCCAATTGAATTATACAATACACTGCATTATTTCTTTGAGTTGTAGTTTTATTTAACAGATCTCAATTGGAACAAAATAACAGATAAATTTAACTTTATCTTCTAAACTTCTGAAAATCTCTCAAATAAATTCCTCCTCAAATCAACGTATGCCTATTGTTTTTATTTAACCCAATGATCCAATGAACGCATGTTTATAATACTCTGACAATCGTCTCTAACAACTAATGGCCCTATAACGTGTTATTTCCGCGTAAAAGTGTTATTTTATATTAATACAATTCTGTAGGCAGCTTATTTTGTCTAGTATTTGTGGGTTCCCATAAAATAAGATATTACCCAAAGGCGGTTACATAACATCATTTACGATAAAACAGATCGTAATTCCCCATGTTTAGGGTTGTACATAGCTTTGCTCCCTTATTGTGCAGTAGAGATACTTCATTCCTGCTACTTCAGATATGCAGACACCGCCGAACGAAAGTGTATCTCATTGCAAAAACTGCTTTCAGTTGTAGTCGAATGGTTTGCCGTAAGTCTACAGCTTGTGAGATGGATGCTTTTGTTTTTACCAGGAGAATTATCATGTAAATGTACATTTTATCACCCTCCTTTCCTTTATTCTGTGATTTAGCATGACTAACTTTGACTAGGTAGAACAAAGCTAAAACTATTACTTAAAATGCAAATTTACTTAATATACTATTAATAATATTACATTAAGCGTCAAAAACATATCACACTTAGAGACACTCTAAGAGAAAAATCTTCTCAGGCTGTTTTATTGAAGTTTGTCATTAGCACAGCGACAATCTCACCAAAAATTGCGTACAATTAATTACCAATTTTGTTCTTATCTAGCAGCACTGAACGTAGAATGGCGTGTTAATTTAACTAAGCTGCCGATCAACTTCATGTGCCTCAAAGTTTTGTATCGAGTAAGTGAAACTACAATGTCCATTTTTACAGATTGCTGATTGTGTGCACTCTGTACGTTTTATGTACAAAGCGTCCTCCTTTAAATAATTGGTACAGATAGAATAAAATATCTTCGATAGGGTATGATGAACTCAGGCGTGCTTAGGAGCGTGAGGAAACCATTTTCTAACATCTTTGTATTTTGTATTTATTTCTGTAACACTAATTTTAAATATCGAAATACAAAATTAATAAAATACTTAACCGTTCCTCGTCGGGCTCCATAGCTCAGTGGTTAAGCATTCTGGCTATTGATCTAAGGATCGAGAGTTCGATTCCCGATCTCGGTGAGGTTAAAAAAAAATAAAAAATGCGGATGAAAACCTCTACAGAATGTCATCATTCGGAAGTGATGTCAAGCCATGGGTCCCATGTTAGTACTATGTGTGTAGCATGTAAAAGATCCCTTGCTAGAGTTGGAACTCGTTAGTCTCGGCAAAATTCTAAGTAGGACTAAGGTTCTAAGGTACCTGGTACTCTGCATACCTATACCTTGTCCACGGGGTTGGCAAAAAGGGCCTATGAAGGCCTACTTGCTTGACATTAGTCTTCCCACAAATACTACTACTATTTACTACTAACCACTATGCTGAAAGCTATAACTCCGTAAAGATCAGTTATGCAACGATAGGAATTATTTTTATTATTTTTTAGCAACTTAGTGAATCACTCTTACCTATCATGTGATTATTTTAAATTCGTGATCAAGGGCATAAATGTGGCTATTCTTGATAATGGCATTATAAAGGTTGACTGTCGCTGCTGAGTTGTCAAGGTTAATTTGTATTTTTGGGGCAAGCCCTTAAATGTTATTTTATGGATAGTCATACTTATATCCTATGCTCCAGATAAAAAATAATCAACGGGCATATTAAAACATATCTGCAATTGGTGAAAATGGAAAGGGGGTTATTTACAAAGAGATAATGGTTTTTAATAGGATGGTATAAAAGATGAGGAATTTGGGGCGAGTTTCTTAGTCAAAACTAAAAATTAATCTGCAGACTATAGGGTTTCAGTAGCAATAGTGTCAAGGGTGGAGGTTGTAGTGGACTGTATGTTTTATTTTTGGGTGACTTAGACAGTTGCATGATAATTCTTTGGGGTGGAGGAATGTAAAAAGATGCTGTGTCAACGACATTATACACTAGACAGTCTCACATAAGGAAGCCAGTAAAGACTTGGCCCCGTTGGTAGAGGATGGTGTGCCAAACGGCCTTACGCAATCTCACATAAGGAAGGTAGTAAAGAGTTGGACTCGTTTGGCAGAGGTTCGAGAACACAGAAAGATATCTAACTGCATTAGTTTATTGACTAGAAAATTTCCTATATACAGAGTTTCTTTAAAAGGTCAGTGCAAAATTGTAGCACAAATTCCTGATGCTAAATTATGACGCTCTAGCCCAACTTACCTTAGTCCAAATGTTAATAATTTTCGAAGTACAAGGTGTCAAAGTTATTACGTTCTTTTACATTTTTTTAAATATTCATCATTATGCCGCAGAATCTGCACGAAATTTTGTATCAATAATTTTTTATTTTTATTTTTTTTTTTTTGTTGAGAAAACCAGATCTGGTCACAGTTTTGATGTAATTTGCAAAGGGCTCCACCAGCAACATTTCGATACATCGAAAGCTTAATAACTTTTTGTGTCTTGGTGTATTACATTTCTAAACTAAAATTCTTATTCCCTGGTATTTTTCTTCAAAAAAGGTCTCGCTCCGAGCCACCATTTCTACCATAATTGAATTAAAATATTCTATTGCGTACTGAAACTCGTCATTGCCTTCGTTCACACTTTATTCAGGAATGGTCCAAAAAACTTGGAACGTTTTTAAGAGCCAAAGGGCCAACAACAATAGAAATTTACATAGCAACGGGTTAACAGTGATAAGAATATAAAAATGAACTGGCAAAGAACAATAAGAATAATACACATAATCAATAACGAACTTTAGTTTTAACAGCAATATTAATTGTTCAGAAAAACCATTTTCCAGGGTTTAGAAATTTTCCTTGGTAGTTCTTCGGCGTACGATAAGACTGTCCTGTTTGCTATACTTTGACTCGTTTATGAAGGATGCTAGTTACTTTGGTAATTATTTTTCCTATTTATTTCTTTAAACCTAGTATCGCGTGTTGATGGATACCCATTAAAGCAGAACTAATTTACATCTTGATCTTGAACTATTTTTCTAAAAATATAAAAAAAACTAAATACAAATAATTCTTATTGACTGTTATAATTAATACACTCGATATTGTTGTGTAAATGCCATCTTAGTTTCCATTTTGCTTGATACAAGTGAACTTAATGCAGTGTAAACTTTTGCCTGTCACAGTGACAGATGTTTTCATAAACAAAATGCAATCTGACATTCACCTACAGATTTAAGTTAAGACATGACTAGATTTTCTATCTTACTTTCCAAGGTCTACCCTAAATAGTATCAGTCCTTCGTTTGTCCATCTGTTGCCAAATTTTCTGTTGAACACAGCTATTACTGGCATACATTATACAGTTATGTACTATTGCGGAATAGTAATTTACGATACAAGTGCGTAAAGCTACTATTTAGTCCCGAGTGGGGCAGAGTTAAAACGCGAGTGAGCGAGCGTTTTAAGCCCCGCGAGTGACTAAAGATGCTTTACGCATATGTATCGTACAATATTTTATCTACGATAAAATCTAGAAAACACGATAAATATGAAAAACAAATTAAATGTAAATTAGGATCACCAGCAACCGGTCGTAATTTTGCGTGTTTTAAAAATTTTAAAACACGTTGCTACTCACAACGTGCCTAATGAAATGTTTTAAATACGTTACTACTGACGACGTAAACTAATGAAAACATGTTATTAAACAGTCGTTTTACAAACTTAAAACTGCCAACTAAAAGGCAATTTTACACACTGTCGTAGATAAAAAATATTGCACAGGGGTTGTTTACCTTGTGTATGTATGGTTTTATCAAGTGGACTAAAGTCACTGAATTGTCAATTGTACAACTGACATTCTGCCATTAAATCTTAAAATGCCGAATCACGTTCTAAGCGAGGCCGAAAAAGGCTTTGTTATCGCAAAGCTAGAAGAGGGATGGTCACTGCAACTTGTGGCCGATGAAGTTGATTGCGGAAAAAGAACCATTTCTTAACATAAGCTGAAAAAGCTAGTAATTCGATAATAACCCCAAAATGTGCAAATGCCACTGTGGATAAAACCAAGTAACTAGATTAAGTATCGTGCGAAATATTTTTTCCGCAATAGTACATATTGGGGAGCATCATTATCTCTGTCTTTTAATATAAGAACAATTAGCAGTCTACTTTCAAAGAGAATAAAAAAGGCGCCGGAAATAAAACAGGTCATTGGATATAAAGAGAGAAAAAGATTAAGAAATGTGTGTAAAAACTTTTTAATGAGTATTCGTTAGTAATATCTCTAGTGCATGCCAAATTGTCGATAATTTTGTCGAATGCACTAATTACACGAGACAACATTGGAATCAAATTGGTATGCAAGAGCGATATTTTGCATATTATTTCACGAACAAAAGTTAACAGGGTCTTCTTTCCCTGTTAATTTGGCTAATTTGGCAGTGGTTTTGGGTAGCAGGTAGGGACACTGGAAATCTCGTTAATCCATTCATGCGCGTTACTAATTGGATGGCGAGATAATTTGCACTAGTGAAAATTATCAATACTTTGCACTAGTGCAAAATCATCCATCGCATAATCGGGATTTGATTAGATAAATCTCAGAAATTTAAAAGATTTGATTGGCTTAAAGTGCGTGATAATCGGGATCTGATTAGATAAATCTTAGAAATTTAAAAGATTTGATTGGCTTAAAGTGCGTGAGGAAAATAGTCAACGTAAAGACAGTATGGACATACAATCAAATACCGAACAAGCTATCTTCTCAAGCCAATAATCATTGTGATCGGTACGTTAATTAGAGATATAAAAACAATGTTCGCAAGGACTACGTATTTACTCAATTTCACTTTATAAAATCGGATTTTCTTCATTAGCAGCCCCTTCTAGTCCACTTTTGAATATAGACCGCCCATTGGATTTTCCATTCTCCTCTATCTTGACCTAGTCGATGCCAATGTTTGCCTCTCTTTGCTTTCACGTTCTCTGAGCATTTGCTCTATGATCTCCTTATACGCTATATTCTCCGGCCAGGTCCACTTTGAGATTGATATTTGTTCTACAACGTCTTCGATGTTGTTTAATCGTTTCGCAAATAATCTCACAGCCTTACTTATAACATAATTTGTTAAATTATCCAGTATGTTGTCCCTAAATTATTAGGCGAGTTGACACTGTTAGTTATCGTTTCCATTCCATAAGTTGTGACTGGCAGGATTCAGGTTTAAAAATGTTATTTTTGGGGATAATTGGAGGGCCTTTAGCTGCCCAGCCATGCGTATTCCTCGAAAAATTTCGACCCTCTGATTTCCATTTCCAAGCTTTAGTTTGTGACTTTAGTGGACTTACTCGTTGAAGGTGTCGATTTCTTCTTTTTCTATGTGAAAAGCAGTAGATTCTGGTATCCATCAATTCATCCAAGTCACCACTTATGAGGGCAGAAACATCTGTACAGACAGATCATCGATGATAATTACTTTATGTCAACCCCAATTGGCTTCTTGAAGATATCTTCCCTAGAAAAGTAAGTAATTTGGAAAAAATTGTATTCTTTTTTATTACTCCCTTCCCTACTGGAATTTTACCTGTTGTTAAATGCTCACCAAGTCTGACTTGAGAACTAGCATTTTATATACGTGTTCAAACAAATGTTTGTACTTTGAATTGATTCTAGCTTGTTTATCACGTGGATGACTACCTATAGATATTTTTGTGGTAGCATCTCAAGACTGGTAGTTTGTTTGTGCAAGTTAACCATACCTAGGAATTAATTAGGAAATGATAAAATACCTAATTATTAAAACGCACAAAGGTGAATTCGAGTAGTAAAAGAACAGTAGGTGTAACTATTCAAAATTTATTTAATAAATTGAAGATTAAAATTCAGATCCAGTAATGCAATTAAGACTTTAACAGAAAGGTTCTAACATATGGATTATATAATATTTAAATTGGTAAAGATAGTTGTTTGATAATATCAGACTTCAAGTCATAATTGATATTAGATAATTATCATAGCTTGAATTAAGGTAAAAGGCAAAAGGCGAATAACTATTTGAAAGAGTCACTGAAAATATAATATTAATAGAAAAACTGTATTGAAATATAATCCAGAAGTGTTAGTTTTAAAAAAATCCATGGATAATTATTGCTATGGAGAAGTTGTAATTAAAGAATAACAACTAAATTGCGATATAAAATAGTAAATGTAAAATTTTGTAGTAAAGATAAAATTGAGAATAAACCCTACTAAAACATGAATTTATAATTTAAAACGTATAAATGGGTATAAGCGACGACTATAATAGTAAATAAATTCAAAATAAATAATTTAAATAAACTATATAATATCCACTAATGAACTACTGGACAAGGAATTGAAGGAATAATATTACAAGAAGAAAGTGCACAGCAACAATTAATAAAATAATTTTTATGGATTAGTGAAGTCTGAGTTGAATTTGGGTAAACTGCATAAGAGTCACTATTGGGTATCCTGTTTGATTTGGATAAACCACGTGGAGTCATTGTCAGGTTAGTCTACAACCAAGTTGGATTTTGAGGTGGACTGCATTGAACTTCTTGTTCGACGTGGATCGCATCGAACTTTTTGTTAGAGGTCAGAAATATCCTGTTGAATTTGGATAAAGGGCATTGCAGTTACTGGTGGATAGTTGCATATACACCTGAGTTTGATTCGGAGGCAGTTGATGTATAGAAGCATATCCGTGATGTGATAGTTGGATTGCTGACAGTTTTTAGTCGCTGTTACAAGTAAGGCGATTCCTACAGACCAGGACCTTGCAGTGTTGGGGTCTACATTGGAGCTACATAAACAGCAATTAATAACAACGGCTGTTACAAATAGTTAAGGAGCTTTATTTACATGGATGTTCCATAACATCTGTGGACGACGTGTGCTTGGTTCAACGGAGAGGCTGATTGGAGTACTTAAGCGAAGTAAACAGGTGTATGTTAAAAGATCTAAAAAGTAATAAGTGAATAAGATATTTGAAGGAACTACTTACCATTGTCGATGTTTGAAATAATAATAAGTGTAACAGATATGATTTCGACTGACTTTTCATTTTTAATAATTTCGACATTGACAATTGTAGAACTGTCATTTTTGAAATAAGTCTCATAATACTAATCAACTATCAAGTGCAATAATTTCGATAAAGCACAAACCTAACCTGATTTGAGAGTGGTTGTTCTACTGGAGCTAGCAAAACAATTAAACTCAACAGTAAATAATTTTATAAAAAGGGAATATATTTTACATAAGTTTCTAAAAATAATACCATACAGGCTTAAATAGCCTTTTTTACCGGAGCTATTTAAATTAAATAAACTAAACAGAATGGTACGGTGCATAGCAATATATTCTATTGAATGCGTTTCTATAATAGTTGATAAAGGCTCTGTGAATAAGCAGATTATATTTGATACACTTTTCTATTAAAGATTAAATTGAGTAATTGGGTACTTACTTAAAAAAAAACTTTATAATACAACAAAATTCGGATACATTTCTTATCAAATGCTTCAAATCATGAAGACTATGACGAAAACCAGATTACAGTATTTTGTTTACGTACTGCTACATGATTTCAAAGCCAAATTTTATGATTCTTCTTCTTGTATTTATAAGATAGAAAGATATTATAACCGTTATAGATCAAAGAAACAATATAAAGAAAGAAGTTTTAAGATTGGTGGGAAAAAGTGCTGCTGAATTATTCATAGTAATTGTTTTTAAACGAGTATTAATAACCGCCCATTTTAATTAAAACTGACATCAGAAAAGAATCCAAAATATATGATCAGCATTCTTGCTTTATTTCTAATAACTTGTTGCATTCAAACGAAACTGTTTTCATGTTTATTTCCTTTTTCAGTTGAATGGGTGCTGTATTTTTCAGAATTCAAGAATACGTAGGTACACACCTCGGTAGAATTCAGTACCTTTATCATTTATGTGACAAACGCACATCTTAAGACATCTTTAGTTTCTTTTTTGCCAAGTTTAGCTTGTCTTTTTTAGTATTTCTTCTAGACTGGTTGGTGCAGTTCTCTGCACTACCAACGCAGACAATTCTACAGTCTGTCGTTGTTATTTATTTCAATCGCAAGTAAAATGAATAAATAGTCGATTCACTATGACACAACTTTCTGTAGCAGTACAGCGATAAAGTTCATGACTATGTATTAAACATGTAAAAATATTTTAATGTTTCTAATAAAACTGGAGCAGTCAAACAAGACACATAGTAATGTAAATTAACATATTAATTTACAATAGTCGGTAAGCGAAACGACACTCCCAAAGGCATCGGTGATGATCCCACGTGACGGACAGACGGACGCACCTTCACTTGCTTCTTTAATATACACGATTTGGTTTTGAGTTCCCACTGGGTTTTCTTTATTGTATCATTCAGGAAATATACATAGACTTATCCTTAAACAATCTAATCATAAAACTACTATACTCTATAGTTCCAGTTTCTCATGGACTAGAAACTGTTCCTGCTAAATTCCCAGTTTTTGTAGCAAATCTTCATAAGAATCACTTTGCAGCATTAAACAAAAAAAGTCTGAATGTACAATTAAATTAAACTCCACTAGAATTGTCAAAAGTAAGTTAGTTCAGGACGTTTTATTCCACACTTAGGAATATGGCCTGAGACGCGGCGGGTTAGGGCCGCCGAAATATCTTTTCGACGCCCAATAATCTGGCACGACTGCCTTACTTTCCCTACTTCCACACCGTGGTTTTGATACCCAATTTTTAAAGTGACTGGGTGGGCCGCCTGCCAGTTGTCATATGTGGGGATTGAACCTCGTACTGTGGCACCGCAGCCGAACTCCCTAACCGCTTGGCCAGGCTGGGGCACGAATTGTCAAAAGATTACAATTATTTAAAGGCGTGTATACTTACCACAAAATTCTTACTTCTCATATACCTATCTCCTGTCATGTTTAACAGTTTGCATGTTGAGATGTAACGTGCATTGCACAAAGAGCACAATTAACTCAAGCAGCAATAATCTGTAACTAGTGTTATTCTAACTAATAATGGTTGTAAATCTATTTGTAAACCACTACCGTAACCACTACTTTGATTAATACTGCAATTAAGCAATACTTCCCTTGTTACTCGTTATTCATATACATATTAATAGCAACTAAATTGCAAGGTTGGTATTTAAGATTTATTGTTTCCCTGTTAATGGTAAACTATAAAGGCTACGTCTACAAGCTATCAATGCTTCACATTGAATTACCAGCACGTCGCCTTCAGAGGTTTTCCATAACAACCACAAAATGAAACTGCGTCGCGATCCATTATGGAAGTTTTTTGAATGTTTTTATGTGAATTACGGCAGAAAATCTAAACCGCATAAAGCTGGCACAATCTTGAAGCTTTTCGTAAGCTTTTATCCCTTAATCGGAGCCACTATATCAGAATTGCGGCAAGTTAAACCACATTCTATTTTCAGCCCTCTCTGATCCTATATATCTGAGGAACAACCATCATTTCGCAAACAATATAACGCGTGTCAGTTTTACTGTTCCGAAATTATAAGTTATGTCTTTTATAAGGGAATTTCAGGGGCTTATTTTATCGCGACTCGGCTGCGGTGATCCGTTCTTGTTAGGATACTTCATTCCAGTTTCCTTTTACGTAGCGTTGCCAGGAAATCGCGATCGCTGCAGATGTTTATGGAACGGTGTGGGAGTAATGACAATAAGGCCCTAACGCCGAACGTTCTATTGAATGGCATGATGTAAAGTTCAACGCTGAAAATGGCACTTTGATATGGAAAGCTACGCTGATTCTTACTTCATATGTTAAAGCATATTTGGTTTGAGTTTCATTATATTTGTAACGTAAATAAATTAGAAAAGGGGTATAAATTATTATAATTAGTGAGATCAAGGCTGATTCGTTATACATCTGAAGCGTACAAAAAATTACAAATTTCTACACGTAATAACACTCAATAAAATACGCACAAAATGTGCGATAAACTTGGGTTGGAAATGGCCTCTTAAGTAAACTATAGCACTGAGAAGGAAGGTTTATATTTAATTAAAATAATGTTGCTAAACAAGTATGGTATAATTTTATTTTTTTGCATTCAATTAGGTAATCTAGGCAGGCGTTTGCCAAAAAGTTCAGACTGAGTAGGTTACATTAGTCTAGGAGAAACTTTTAATCAAAACATTTTATAATTAAAATATTCGTCAATTACAGTTGCATATTCTAAATGAGATTAAATGTAAACCTCCGTTATTCTTACAGGCAAAAGAAAATAGTGCGTAAATTATGGGACCAACTGCTATTATGAAAGTAGAATTCGAACATTTCCTTTGGTTTCCGAGCTATAGTCGAATAATGAAAAATTCAACATTTTTATTCGACATCACAGTTCGCTTGTTTTGTAATATATCAAAATGGAAAGTAAAGATTGTTTTTTTTTTCTACATAAATTAATTGATATGTCGCTTATAGTTTTTGAGTTGCCACCTAAAACTTTGTTTTTTAATGCAAGTTGTGTTTGACTTTGACCCCATCAAATAGCATATACTTTTTGCCATTTAAAATATATATGCTCCTTCTTCTTCTTTTTCTTCTTCATTTTCTTCCTTTTCTTCTTTGTGGTTACATGTGGAACAAAAGGCGTCTAATGACGTTTCTAAAGCTGTAGTTCTTAACCCATTTTTCTTCTTCACTATTTTGAGTTAAGCGAATTTGTAACTAATGTTCAGAATTTCTATATGTTTGTTTTATGAAATTTCTTTATCTGGATTTATTTTGGACAGTAGCTTTAATTCGTTCCGCGTTCTTCCTTGATCTTTTATTTGTTTCTCTGTTGATATTTTCCAACTCGTTTTCGGTTCAATTTTCGTTTAATGTTATATTCTTAGGCTATTTCTGTGGTGCCACAAATCGGTTGCCGTAACTTATCCACTGCCAGTTTCTTTTGTTAATAGTATTTTTAAGTGGTTCTTGTTTCGTGTCTACAAATTTGCATTTAATATATCATTGGGCCAGTAGATGTTCACCATTCTTCTCAGACACTTGATAAAACTCCAACTTCACGTACTTGTTGTTTGTTTAATATCCACGATTCCCAACCTTTTAGTAACACAATTTTCATAATTCTATTAAATATCCTCAACTTAGTTTGCAGAGTCATATGGTTTGATATCCACATGTTTTTTAATATGTTAAACGCAACATGTGCCTTATCGATCCTTCTTTTTATATCCTTTTGATAACAATTTCCTTTCGAAACTCAACTGCGCAAGTATATAAAATGCTTTTTATTAATAATTGTATCCCTGATTTCTAAAATACTTTGGTTTTTTCGTTTTATTGAAGTTAGTTTTAGAGACCTATTCGTGCAGCCGTTGTTTGAAATAATTTAATGTTATGGTGTGTATGTTTTACTATTTCATTTATGAGGCATACATTGTCTGCAACTTTTAAGTCTTCTATAAACTGGCTAAATCTCCATATTTAGCCATTTTTATTTGCTATCGTTTTCTTCATGAACAACTTAATTACAAATAGGAATAATACTGATGATAACTGATAAGACACAGCCTTGGCTGACTTCTGCTTTTACCGCAAACTTATCTGGTATTATTCTATTATGTAACATTCTGTTCCCATTGTCTTTATAAAGTAATTTAACAATTCGTATTATCTTATCCAGGATTCCAACCTCCAATGTTTCCACATCTGCAAAGCTATTATCCTATCGAATGCTTTTTCAGAATCTATAACGCACAGGTATTGTTCTGTATTTCATTCGATACTTTCTTCGATAAGTAACTATTCTGCAATCTAAATCCTGCTTGGTTTGGCCTTAAATATCTGTCGACTTCCTCTTTCATTATTTTCAATAATATTTACTGGAACTGGGTTTTGTCCCCTTTCTTCTATAATTTTATCGTTAATCCTTTGTTTCATTCTTGTGGACTCTGTTCTTCTTTCCATATTTTGTTAAATAAACAATGTAATATTTTGGTAGTAGTTTCTTCTCCAACTTTTATTAGTTCTCCAAGTATATTATCTAGCCCAGCTGCTTTACGATTCGTTAACGGCTTAATAGCGTTCATAATTTATTGTATATAATAAGTTCTACTTTCTCTATACCTATCATCGTTATCTATATTATCCATTGTTATTTCTTGGTCTGTGTAAATCTCGTTGACGTAGTCTATCCCTTTTTACTTCCTTTTACAATAAAAGAAGTATTGGATTCGCCCCAAAAATTCGAAATTGAGTTTTCAACAGGTCTTGTAAATCAAAAGCGCCTTATTAGATTAATATTTAACTTAGATAAATTAGAGTCCTGTCGACCGTACTTCATAAAATACAAAATTTTAACGTTCGTAGGCATTTATATACAGTTTCCGCCAAAAAGTGGGCATAATATGGGAAAAAAATATTTTCGATTTTTCAAAAAAACATTTTACGTCAATAATTTGTGCTTGTCTAACAACCTATTTAGCCCTTATCATATATATATACCGAGTGATTTTTACTTCTTTAGAAAATTGAGTTTTTCGAAATTGTCAAAATCCGAAAAGTGCTCTTTTTCGGAAACTAAGTAAGATTGCAATGAGATTCTTTTAAAGGGTGTTACTTTTAGCGAACTGAACAATTTCAAGGCCAGAAACCAATATTTTTTGTAACTTTAGCTAAAAATTAATTTTTCAGTTTTTTAAAGTATTTTTCAAAATTTCACATATCAAGACTTAATATTAAATTAAATTCAATTTTTTTTATGTGAAGACTTTAAAGATTTATAGTGGGAAAGATAATATAACATGTTAATTATTTCTTTAGATTTTTTATTATTTACCGAAAAGTAGTATGTATGCATTATTTTTACGTTTTCTATGCAAGGTGCTTTTTAGGAGAAATATTTTTCAATTCTAATTAATATCTATTTAAATGGCTTCAAGAAACTCTAATGTAGCCCTGTTAATGAATTACAGTTACAAAAATCCTGTAAATGTTCTTTTAGTTATCTAAATGAGATTTTTCTTTATCCAATTACATGTTCTAAAAAGTTTTTTCTTGGATGTTTTGTATTCTTTCTTGCACTTTGCAGTATGCTTTTCTCAGTTATTCTTTAAATCTTTATCATCTTCGGCTGAAATCAATACGTTCTGTTTAATAGTTTCCCTTTCTTCTATTTTGTCCAAGTATCTTTTCACATCTATACATTTCTTTCTTCCATATGAACACCTACTGTTTCAACCTCTGATTAAGTCAAAATGTCCTTATGCATTTCCCATAGTAGCGATTGAGAGCTGATTTGCGACTGTCATATACTCGTATTTAGCTTCTAGGTTCATTTGAATTCGGTTTCTTAATTCAGTGTTTCTACTAAGACATTTTGTATTATATTTAATTCTTTTCCGTTCTTTACTAGCATTCTTCCTAAAACTTTCTTATCCCTCTTACGTTAGCCCAGTAGCCTGTTTAGTACCACAGAATTGTGGTTCTATGAGCCCTCTTTACTTATAAGCCGGGTAGGTGGCTAGCCTTTTCCGTCGGAAATGAAGAAGAGTTTCCCTTTTAGGGGTTAACGACTACTACAGGTGTTAGCGTGACAGCCGCAGAACTAACGATTTTTAAAATTTATTATTTTTCAATAATATAGGAGGCACTGGTAGTTTTCATTAATCATCAGGATCTGGAAACCGGAATAATCTAAATATCTAGGTTAATATGAATCGGTGAACAGAACAAGGCAACAAAGGAAATTTGCGTCGCCAAATACACGGCGAACGAAACAAAGAACTCAAACATCTGTTCACCAGCAAATCGCCTCGATCCTACAAAAATTTTAAGAAAACCGTTACCCCCATAAAACAATAAATCGCGGCACGCGAACTCAAAGAAGCACCAATTCGCAAGTATAAACCGCTGACATAAAAGGGCCAACGGATCGCCGAACCTCAATAACGGAAGCCGACCAAACGGCGCCGCAGCGAACCAATTAATAAACCAAGTTCGATCACTAAAACGCTCTTAAATCAGAGTGCGCCAAATCCAAAACCCCACATAAGGATACCTGCCGATAGGAAAAATCAACCGCCACCTAATAAAACAACGCCCAGGGCGCTAGCACACATACAGGTGGAGTAAAAGCAATTTTTCCATCAGACAGCAAATACATGCGGCCGGAGCGCGCTCGAGAGAGCGGCCGAAAATTCAGCGGCCCAGCAGAAACGCATCTTTGTAACGGAGAAATCAGGGCCACGACAAAATACAGCGGGCAAGGATACAATATTACAAATTAAAGTATAATTAACGGAAGGAAGCATCCCAGAAAAGCGTAATTGGTCTCAAAAGTCTTATAAAAATAGCGCGCAACCGATCGAAGCATAATAAACTTATTTACATACGCCATAAGAGTAATGCTTAATTAAGCTTTACGCGGAACACGGAATTAAAAATTCCAAGTTGAGCTAATCTTTACCAAAACATAGCAAATTAGGTGTCGTTAGAATCGACATTTCAACGACTTTTGATTGCGACTCAAATCAAGTCGATAATTGATCACGCCGCTCAATTAAACGCTATAAATCCGAAATATATCGAAATCGGGCAAAACATCCCTTCTACTTCGACCAATGAGCGTCGAGATCGCGTTGGACAAAGGACTGGCTCCTTTAAATAGTCAGACGCTGGCAGTAAGAAATCACTCAATCCAGGAGAGTCGAACCAGCACACTCTGCCTCGGCGGGTCAATCCAGCATCAACTCAACCCAGGAGAGTCCACCAGCAGCCACTTCAGCTTCCAGGACCACCAGCAGCCACTTCAGCTCCAGGATCACCAGCCGTTTCATCTACTGGACTTAGCTGTCTGCCGCATCTTCGTGGACTTAGAGCCAATCCACTTCATTGGACTCTGCTGTCTGCCGTCTTCGTGGGACTTGGGATTCGAGCCACTTCAGCTTCCAGGACCAGCTAGCAGCTCCAGCCTCTCCAGAGCCTATCACCCTCGTGGACTTAGAGCCAATCCTACGCATTGGACTCTGCTGCCTGCCGTCTTTGGAAAGCCACTTTCGCCAGCCGCCGCCTCCGCCCAGGAGATCACCACCGCCGCCGACGTTGCCGCCGCCGCTGCTCACAGCCCACCGCCCCGTCGCCAGTCGCCACCGCCGCCGCTGCAACCGCAGAAGGAAGCCGCCAGCCGCCGCCTCCGCCAAAGGAGATCAGCACTGCCGCCGCTGCAACCGCAGAAGGAAGCCGCCAGCCGCCGCCTCCGCCAAAGGAGATCAGCACTGCCGCCGACGTTGCCGCCGCCGCTGCTCACAGCCCGCCGCCCCGTCGCCAGTCGCCACCGCCGCCGCTGCAACCGCAGAAGGAAGCCGCCAGCCGCCGCCTCCGCCAAGGAGATCCGCACTGCCGCAGACGTTGCCGCCGCCGCTGCTCACAGCCCGCCGCCCCGTCACCAGTCGCCACCGCCGCCGCTGCCACCGCAGAAGGAAGCCGCCAGCCGCCGCCTCCGCCAAAGGAGATCCGCACGGCCGCCGACGTTGCCGCCGCCGCTGCTCTCAGCCGCCGCCCCGTCGCCAGTCGCCACCGCCGCCGCTGCAACCGCAGGAGGAAGCCGCCAGCACCGCCTCCGAAGGACCACACCAGCTTCCAACTGCGGATGCCCATCCGCCATTTTCTTTTCTTTTTCTGTACATATATGTTACCTAGTTCTAAGCTTATTTGTATGTTAGTTAGTGTAAATATAATAAACTTTGTTCCAATCAAATCTAGTGTCTAGCTGAGGGTAACGCCCAACCTCCTTTTCCGAAACCGACGCCATTGAAGTAACCCTACCGCTGAGCATAGACGTAGGCTTGTTAAGGTATTATATCCTTTTTTGTTTACTTTGATACGACAGAAAACAGTAGGTACCTTGGATAACAGTAAATAGTTAGCTGTTAAGTGGAAGACTTCAGGTTTTTATATTTTGTAATTTTTGATTTTATTACGTATATGCATTTGTTTGAACGTTTTTACATATTGAGTCATATATATTTTCACAGTTAATGAACAAGATACGGAAATTATTTTTTATTCTAATGTTTTCTGTTAGTTGTTATTTGAGTTCCGTACATGAAAACTACTTATCAATTCCAGATATCCTCTTTATCAGGTGGATTTCGTCTAAATATTAAGACGCTTTCTTCAGTGACTGTTGTGTAAACTCTGAAAGCCCTCAGGGTAGTAAATAAAAGTGATATTTATTATAATGCAATAATATATGTCTGTATGTAGTAATAACTTTTGAAAGGTTTATTATAGAAAAATTGGGTTGCGACGCCATTTTGTTAATGGTATACTGCAAATTCTATTTATATTCGATATAGCCAACACTAGGAGCGTAATCATATTACCAGTTTTCTTTAATAACACTTGATTGAGAAAAGTAGAACAATGCAAAATTTTGTCTAAATCCACAGCTCAACCCATAAATAGGAGCGCTGTAACGCCCTGTATCGGTTGACTTAGATACTTTCAATGGTTTGCGCATGACATACTTTGGCTCTAACAAGTAACATTTAGAATGATTTCAATTCGCTAACAATTTTCTCCCGGTGCGGTACGTGTGGATGTTGGTTTGACTGATCTTTGTGTGAGTGAATGTTTTTCCATAGATTGTGGTCCACGAATCATAGTTATGTTACGTTTAATTATTAGTTAAGTTGCGAACAAACGGGTGCATGAACTCTACAGCTCCTGGCAACAATTTAAAGCTGTCTTCATGGCTCAGATCGAATCCTCAATAACAACGTTTAGAGCCAGCTTTTACACAAGGTAGACTTACAACAAATCAGTAAAGTAACTTTAATTTAAGATCAATAAATAATGCAAGAGTAACTGTCTAAAATAATCATAACATATTTACAGGCGGATACGATCAGTGCGAGAATTTATAACAGAAAATAACGGAAGAAGGTAAACGAAGAACGCGAACAATCAGACATTTATATAATTTCGAATGTAACAAAATTGAAGGGATGGGAATATATACAGAATAACAACTAAATTAAAAACATAGGCATTAATAAAAACCATATGAATGTCAATTATTGTCAACAACTTCTTAATTTATATGACAGATACACTTAACGTTTTCGGAGAGAGGCAAACTAGATTTTGCTAGACTTTATTATTTAATAACTATGACGTTTATTTGTTTCTACTGAACGATAGCTTTGCAATTTAGTCGCTACATTATCAACAGTAAAAGTACTTTTGGCTCATCATAATATTCTGTGACTTAGTTATTTTATCAATATTCAGGTTAATGCAGTAGTTAATTACGTTCTTATACGAGAGTTTTTGTATTTTGCTATTTACACACAGGAGATCGTGTGATCAAATGAAATTTCATGCTATGTACAAACTGAAATATGGAATCTTCAAAACAAGATGGTGTATAGTAGCGAGCAATTCATTATCTTATTCATTTTTGTCTATTCTCAGGTACCATTTTACTACTAATAAATTTCTTTACGTACGACTTCATTATAAAGTACGGTTTATGACAGAGTTTTGCGGCATTAAAGTAGCTCTTTATAGTACTAGTAAAATAAAGTCTATTTCATTTTCCTAGTAATATAAAGTACCTTTACGTCAGGTGTCAATGTCAAAATAAATGCTGGTCAATATCCATCAAGGTACTAATGCAATTTCTTTTTCTGGCAGAGAATGCACGTCAAATTTGTAAACTCGATTTTTTCGATGTTTGCAGTTCAACATAAAGCTTTGCATACAAGTCGTAGATAGCATGACTTTAGAGGCACGTTTCCGTTATTAATCTCGCAAACAAATCTCGCTGGGCTATTAAAGAGACTCGTCAAATAAAGTCAAGTCAAGTAAAGATTTACCATTTATCATTTACCCGTAGGTGATAAATATGATGGTCGCCAGCGTGGCCAATCAGTTAGGGAGCTCAAGCTGCGGTGCCACGGTACGGGGTTCAATTCCCACATCTGGCAACTGGCGGGCGGCCCATCCAGTCGCTTTAAAAATTGGGTACCGAAACCACAGTTGTGGAAGTAGGGAAAGTAAGGCAGTCGTCAAAGGCGTGATTCTAACCACATCACCCAGTACGCCGTTAACGGTATACCAGATTGACTGCGTTTCGGAAATAGATATTTCGGCGATCCTGACCCCTACATGGAATGAAGTGCCCGAACTTTACTGACAAATATGGTAGTCTTTCGCCTAGATATCACTTAGCTCACATACGAACTTTTACCATCGCACTGTATCTTCATCGATGAATTTAGTTTCTTTCTCTGTTCGTCTCGAAACTTTTTTTAAATATTTCATTACTGTACTCTGGGCTCTATTTTTGATGTAGTCGGCTCCTTAGAAATCGGGACAAGTAATATGTTGTGTTGTAATATTTGATTTATTATTTTTTTTGCTCTGGTTACTTCATTAATGTGAGCTGGCATTTTATATTTGACAAACAATAAAAAATCTGACAACGATCAAAATTATCACAACTGTAAAAGCCCAGTTTATAAACCTAAAAATACAAGCAAAATGAATCATTGTCCCGATTTCTAAGGCGACCACTGTACTTCATGAGGACTTGATTATTTCACCCGAAGATCAGAATAGGAGTAAACACTGTTTTATATGTGTTCATTTTGATCTTTGTTGATGCTTCTTTCCTTCTTCATGCTGTGATACGTGTGAGTAGTGTTCTGTATTCTTGTATTTATTTATATGTACTCACAAATATTTGAATGGAGCCACCTGCTCCATCTCCCAGTTGTTCTTTTTCATATTAATGGTTTTGTTAACTTCTACGCTCATCAACATATATGCCTTATCTTGATCTATTTTCAAGTTTTTTACAGTAATATCCTAACCTTAGTCTTAATTATTTACCTTACTTGCTGTTGTCTTTGGAAGCTACCTAATGGCTATGCGAATTTAAGAGGATTTTCTGCTTTAGCTGGTCGTATTTGCACGTAAAATCTCGTACTGCATTAGCTTTTCAGGGGCTTCCTATTGGATTTTAATGTATCGTTCACACTATTTGGCAAATTTATCGTACTACTGTTTTTTTAATCGAACGACTTACGGCAGCAGCTTGCAAAAAACCGTTGTATGGTTTGAAAACCCCACTTTTCTCATTTTATGGGGAATTTATAATTGAGTTGCTGCAATATCTCAGTTATTTTTCCAAACTCGTTTTTATGGCGTGCTCCATCAAGAAGCACATACTGGCAGTTTGTTTTATGCAGTTTCTATTACATTTTAGATGATTATAGATTAATTAGTACCACTCTTTATTACGCTACTTAAAACTGGAGATAGATCGCTAAGCCAATTTACGTCTTATTGTTTTAGCGTTACAGGGCTTTTGTTTGTATTTAAGGATGTTGGGTATTTATGGATTTTTTAGGTACTTAGGTATGGAGTTTTTGGGATTTTAGTGTTTGGATTATCAGTATGGATTTCGAGATTGAAGCTCCTAGTTGCGATATTGGCCTCTTTTTGAACTTTATTTTCGTGGGATGCTAGATTCAACAGATAGCCATAACATTACTTGAATTTAAATAAATATTTCGAAGTAATTTAAAGTGTGAATAAGTTGATGAGCTTCATGTACACGTCGCGGGTTTGATATTGAGTTCGCCTCATTTACTTACAGTCTTTAGATATTTTACGTTCAATATGTTATTTCGGTACCAGGAGCTGCCCTCTTATGTTGTTGGTCTGCATTTATTGGAAAGAAATATTACGTTAATTGCGTTATATTGTGTCTCTTTTTTTACAACAGGTTACAGCTTATAAAAAAGCACGCGCTTGATGAGATATTTCTTTTCATTGTATGTAGTGATCTTTTAACTTAGAATCGCGAGTTGTTGAACATTTTAGTGGTAACCCACCTGTCCTCCGAAGTAGTTCAGCTGGCCCGTTGTGCACTATTCTTGATATTCACGGCTCGCCATCTTGCTTATATTAAGGTGTTGTAAGATTATTATTATTATTTTTTGTCTATTTTAGAGTATTCAGCGACCACACGTTGTTTCGTCTAGAACTACATTAAATAGGAATGAGTTTATCACACTTTTTCTCTTAAACGTTTGTTCACTATGAATCCTTTTGATAGCATGATGTAATTTATATTACTTCTATAACTTCTCTATAAGTTATACAGATTGTCTGTAGGTACTAGGTACACATGGTAACTAGATACAGAGACGGCTAGTGCTGTCAGACAAACTAACCGTTTCTGTATCTAGTTACTGTGTGTACCTAGTACCTGCAAACAATCTGTATATACACAGTGGGCAAAAAAAAAACGGTACAAAGTGTAAATACTTATATTTCCAATAATATAATTAGTGAATTCATATATTTCTTGGAAAAACGAAATACTTACACTTTGGATATTGAAAATATATTTTTTTCTATAGCACATGTTCAAGTGTGCTTTTATCAACTCAAAACAAAAAGTCAAGTTTTACTTTAACAGCAAAGGTAGATAAAGTAGCACTTTAACATCAAGGATAGATAAAGCAATTTATTTTTCTAACTTTTGTTTAAATTAAATATGACATTTTGAAATGTGATTGACTGTCCTTATTTTCTTTTGAAATGGTTAAAGTTCTTGCTATAGACAAACATATTGTATTATTCACGACGATAAAGTTATTTCTATCCACTCTTGAATCATTAACGTCTCGACTTCGTCTCGACGTTAAACGATTCACTCGTGGATAAAATTTAACTTTATCGTCTTGTATAATAAATTACTATTATTTGGAATAATACAACGGTTCAATTCGATTTTATTTCACTCTAATGAAGGCTATGCGAAAACGGGAGCTTCTAACAATGTGATGTTAAATCAGCAACAAAACTAGTAGGCAATGAATTTTGTTTTATTTGTTTGGTTGGTTGGTCAACCTTACGTGGTGTTTCTGATTTTAGTTTTCGTTTTTGATTAATCAAAGTCCCGAAGGAAATGATAAGTACGCACAATTGGGCACTTGCAAAGATAATTGCAAATGATTGTTGATAAAAATTGTGGGCACATTAAACCATTGTTTTAGATAGCATATTTAATAATTATTTAAATAGTATTTGTTATTAATGTTGTATTTCCTGAAGTTCTAAATAATAATTTCATTAAAAACAGCATTTTTTGCATGGATTTGTTTAAACACGAGCAATTGGTACTATGTTTTTGGAATAAAACTGCTTTATTTCCATCTATAAAGATTGAGCTTTTCGATGGCATAGTAATCATATAAAGACATTAGCGATCTATGATTATGCGGGGCTATAAAATCTGTACCGTTTATTTTGGCCCACTGTGTATTATAGTAAGCTAAGTTGTCGATAAATGCTTGGTATATTTTGCATAACGAGATTAACATGTTTTACCTCATTTGCTTTATGGTAAAAATTGGGTCATGTATACTTCTACGTACTCTGAATCTACATTGTGTTTGTTCTAGTTGTGTTCCCACCTTCCTAATCATCCTATTTTCTAGTATTTTTTATAAACCTTTGCGAAACGCTCGGTATAGCAATTCCACTGTAGTTAAATTCCCTTTTGTCTTCTTTTATAAAAATTGGTATTACAGATCCTACTACCAGTGTTAGGGCATTTTCTCTTCTTTCTATGATTTTTTAGTAGAAACATTGGGAAATAGGGCGATGTCTTTATTTCCAAAACGTCAAATATTAATCAGTAATAATACTATAAGTAATTCGATATTATCAGATTATATGTCGATAACTTGTTGCACAATAATAAGAGTGTCAGTCTGTAAGTTTACATTTTTATGCTGTCAAACTGGCACGATTGTTATTGTGCAGGAAGTTTGAGACGTATAACCTGAAAATGTTTGAAGTACGCGTTGAATTCGATTTGATTGTTTTTCGAGTAAATTTCAAAAACAGAAACAAAAATATTTTATTGAAGGTTCGATTTGTTTGTATTGGCCCAACTAAATATGTCGTCTCTTTGGAAAGAACATATAAGTTGACAAAAACTGTTTATAGCGTTGCCTAGCGAAATTAGTCGAGTACCTATAATCGTTTTTGTGTTATCGAAATTATACAAGATTATTTTTTAAACAGTCCTATCAACCAATGGTAACGAACAAAAATTTCAAATCGACCAATAGCATCAAAATTACACTGACTATTTGCTAGTAGCTGATTACAACGACTGTTTTTTCACAAACCATTCAAATCATTCTTCTGCTGTAACACAACTAACTAAAAGCGGAGTAGGTGAGCAGCAGTTGTTAAAAATAACAGGGCACTCATCTGGAAGCTCCATCAAACCGTATCTACAACTTAGACTGTATAAAAAATAATCACGCTGAATTACATTCGTGGTAATATTTTTTTTTATAATTTTAACTAGATTGGCACTCATCTTTTGTTGCTAATAAGAAATCCAACAAAGATTCGTGAATCTAGTTAAAATTATCACCACTTATGTATTTACTGTTACACAACTAAATCTGGCCGTCTGCTTGGTTGATAGCGGTACGAAGAAAATAATCACCTACAATACGCTACTGATTTGCATTAATTGAGTCACTGACTCAATACATCAGAAGCATTATGATATGAGTTGCAACTGCTTACAAGCATTACCTGTTGGAAGATGAATGGAACTGAAAGTTCTCTCGCTGCAAAGGTTAACAAAGGAAGCACTTAGCACAATCAATATAAACAAAGTGCAGCCCTTAAAAGCGTAATTCCCTTCAAATACTGTCATAAATCACGTCGGCATCAGTCAGCATGGGAGATAGATCGGTGCAAAGCGAGCCGATAAGTTAACACCGCGTCTAAGTGAACGCGGACGTCGCGTGTCCGCCACGTGGCTGGATGTACCCCATCCGGATTACGCTAATAGTGTTGTTAATCCGTGAAGAGGCGCCCACCCAACTTTGAGAACGAGTAATTCGAAGCCACCCCGCTTTTGATTTACTCCGGTTTGCCCCGATGCCGCTCTCTAATTCAATAATGGACGGGTTGCAACCTGAATTCGATTTTGCTTTATATTTGCCTATCAAAATTATTGCCAATACGGATTAGAGTTTATGGATACCTATACAAAGCCATAACTATTTTTACTGTCATCTACGAATACTTACTTAAAAATCTTTGCAGACGTTCAATAAGTAATTTAAAAATTTCGAGCAGCTTTGTAATAAATTCCTACGTTTTGAAAATAGTATATTGTTATGTTTGTAGAATCCAACTCACAGTTGAAATAAATCGTTGTTGTGATTTAACATCGTGTTTCTAATAAATTTGATAAAATAAGTTTCATACATTAGTATGAAGAGTAAACTGTGAAAATGATTGCTTGTTAATAGTACATAACACAACAAGTTATGAAACTGCTGCATTGTTCAACGAGCTAGACATTTTAAAAACGAGCGTTAGCGAGTGTTGAAAGTGTCTTCGAGTTAAACAATCGCACTTTAATAACAAGTTGAGTATACTATTTTTTCCAACGTTGCATTTCCTCTTACATAACGGTGCTATTAACGTGCGTTAAAAAACGGATTTTTACTTTCACCACTGAGCTGTGCAATTACCTACTTTCTTTTCTAAATTCAATGATGTAAATGGCATTTTTATAGGTGACGTTGAAAAAATGACAAAAAATTCCATAAAGCAATGTTAAGCGCTAACAGTTTCATAAGGAAATTATAAAGAGTTAGTACAAGCAAATTACAATATGTATATAATCAGTAATCTGTGCAAATAGAGATTGCAATTTACCTAAATTGGTACAGACAAAAAATATTTTAAAAAATCCATTTTTTATTTTAAATTTTACAAACGTAACCTATTAATTTGATCTTTTACAAAACAAATTATTTGAAAAATCAGTTGCATTTCTTCAAGTATTATCTTATTAGCTAATAGCTTCCATGATTCACTCAGATGTTGGTTTTCCATATGTCGGATATTTTTTCTGTTTTAATGTGGCATTAAACAGTTTTGTAAGTTCGATTAGGTTTTCTTTTCCAAACTTTAAAAATTTGTTTCTATTGCTTTCGTGTTTAGGCAATGTCCTATTTTTTAAAGTCTACGGCGTTTTCTACGTCGTCTGTTGAAATGTTAGATTTGTTCTCTTCCTGTTCATCAAATTATTCGCTTGTTTGCATGACGTTTTCTTTATATAATATTTCGAATTATTTCTTCCACTTTTCCATATCAATTTAGGTTATCTCTATTTAAAACTTTTCATAATTATTTGACTTTGTTAAAATTTGAAATGTAATTTAGGAGATTATTAAGTCAAAGTTATTTAATATGCATAATTTTTTATGATAAATAAAAATCATGCAATCTTGTAAAATTAAAAATACTAAAAATCAAACATTTTGAGAAACAATCTGACTGTTATCAACGAATTAACAATTTAAACTAAAAATTTATATAGAAAACAAAAATATTAAGATTCAATTACAATATCTTTACATAAAGATATTTTAAGTTTTATTGTCCGTCCCTTAATTTTGTCAGGAGTGTACTAGAAAAGAACTTAACAAACAGCAGTTCAAGATAACTCCAAGGATGATACTAGTAACCGTTTACGGAGAATATGGAAAAAAGATCTATATGGTACACAGAAGAAGATGCAGGAAATGCTGCGAAATTGTAACAGCAGAATAATAGAGATAACGTAATTTAGGAGATTATTAAGTCAAAGTTATTTAATATGCATGATTTTTGATAATAAAAATAAAAATCATTTTGTCGTAAAACATACTTTAATTTAAAGTTGAAAAAATTTAAACTATTAATTAAACGTTTCGCCAATTATGTTGGCTTCTTCAGCAATTTATTTAACCATTACAATTTAGAGATTTATAACATTCTGAAAATAGAAAAATAGGATTAGCGAACAAATTAAGTTTTTCTTTAACTTGTGTAATTACGTGATTAGAAGATTTTGGAAATTCGTTCACGACATTTTTCAAAGTTTTTTAAATTAATAATTAATGAAGGAAGGTATTATTCATGACAATCCATACTTGAATGTAATTAAACCAGAACGCTTAGCTATTCTGCGAGAATGCAAATGAATTTTATAGAGGGGCTTGCAAGACCTTTCACATATTTTTGTTATCAATCAATGCGCAAAACTGTAGAAAGTTTGGAAATGCAGGTGACATGGGCAAAGCAGAATTAAGTTAATATTTGATTTAATTGAAAAGTTAGTTTTAATAATAACTACATAAATGTATGAGTAAAGTATTTGGTTCATGTAAATAAAATTTATTTATGATAAATAGAACTGAGGTGATCTATATCCGTTCTATAATTAATTGCATTAGGGCTTTATTGTATTTCAATCATCTCCAAGCATAGACGTTTTTTTTAAGTTACTCTCTCTATGTAAGATGTTAGGTGTACTGAAGTTAAATTTATGTAGAAATTTATTGCTGTAGTCAGTCAATGCTGTTTTTTTATTAGAAGGAGATAAATTATTAATTTTAATTGAGTATTTGTGCTGGTTAATTCGGTTCTTTAATAACTGTTTCGTTTGTCCTATGTAGATGGAGTTGCAATTATTACAGTTTTGATTGAATACTATTTTCGGTATTATCTTTTAAATTAGTGAAAAACTTTCTACCTACGGTATTATGGTTGTTAAATGTTATGAGGTTGTATTTATTAAGTTATGTTTCAATATTTTCAGATAGTTTTGGGATATAATAAATGGAAATATTTTGGTCTGTTAGATATGTTGGAATTATTGAACTCTTTGCATATGCAATTTGGTTGGAAATCTATTGATTAATAAATTTTATTGCAATTGTTAATTATATTAATTCGATTTTTAATTTGTTTTTTAATAAAACAAATTGGATATTTATTTATGATTAAGATATTTGTAATGATTTCTATTTTTCTTTAAAAAATTGTGTTGAAGATAGTTTGATTGCCCTGTCAACTAAATTATTAATTACACTTTTTTTGTAGTTAATTGTGGTTCCCCTATTTCCTCCACTATCGCCAATCTTGTATCGGAAGAAATTGAAACCAAAATTCTATATCAAAACAATAGTTAGGTATTCTCTTTATTTAAGATAAGTAGACGACATCATAATGGCTAGTGATTCAGTTAATAAACAAACATCATTTAACTTGTTCAACAATGTACACTCAAGATTAAAATTTACACTAGAAAATGAAAACAATAACGCCTCCATAAACTTTCTTGACGTAACATTATTCAGACAAGCTAATGGAAATATATTTACTAATTGGTTTCCTAAAAACATAAAAACTAATAGATAATTAAATTTTAATTCTAATACCACAATTAAATACAAAAAAAGTGTAATTAATAATTTAGTTGACATGGCAATCAAACTATAATTTCATAAAAAAATTAGAAATCATTACAAATATCTTAATCATAAATGAATAACCAATTTATTTTATTAAAAGATAAATTAAAAATCGAAACAATATAATTAACAATTGCAATAAAATTAATCAATCAATAGATTCACAACCAAATTGCTTAGGCAAAGAGTTCAATAATTCCACACGTCTAACAAAAAAATATGTATCTCCATTAATTATATCCCACAACTTTCTGAAAAAATTGAAAAAGAACTTAATAAATACAACCCCATAACAACATTTAACAACCATAATACCTTAGGTAGAAAGTTTTTCAACAATGTACATTCAAGATTAAAATTTACACTAGAAAATGAAAACAATAACGCCTCCATAAACTTTCTTGACCTAACATTATTCAGACAAGCTAATAGAAATATATTAACTAATTGGTTTCGTAAAAACAAAAACTAATAGACATTTAAATTTTAATTCTAATACCACAATTAAATACAAAAAAAGTGTAATTAATAATTTAGTTGATATGGCAATAAAACTATAATTTCATAAAAAAATTAGAAATTATTACAAATATCTTAATCATAAATGAATAACCAATTTATGTTAATAAAAGACAAATTCAAAATCGAATCAACATAATTAACAATTGCAATAAAATTAATCAATCAATAGATTCACAACCAAATTGCTTAGGCAAAGAGTTCAATAATTCCACACGTCTAACAAAAAAATATGTATTTCCATTAATTATATCCCAGAACTTCCTGAAAAAATTGAAAAAGAATTTAATAAATACAACCTCATAACAACATTTAATAACCATAATACCTTAGGTAGAAAGTTTTTCACGAATTTAAAAGATAAGAATAAAAATAATATGCAATCAAAACTTGTTTATCAAATTTAGTACTGTAATAATTGCAACTTCATCTACATAGGAGAAAAAAATTATTAAAGAACGAAATTAACCAACACAAATACTCAATTAAAATTAATAATTTATCTCCTAATAAAAACACAGCATTGACTGACCACGGCAATGAATCTCTACATAAATTTAACTTCAATACACCCAAGACCTTGTATAGAGAGAATAACTTAAAAAAACGTCTATGCGATTAATTATAGAACAGATATAGATCACCTCAGTTTTATTTATCATTAATAAATTTTGTTTACATGATCCAAATACTTGACCCATACATTTATGCTATTATTTATTAAGATGTTTACTCAAATTGTATTTTAACATGTGTAACTAAGTGTTGAGTCTCTTTAATTTGGAAAATGGGTTTGGTTCACTGATAAGTCCTTCGAATACTATTCGTAGTCAAAGTTAGGTAGACTATTTTTGGGGGGGTATCACTTATGTCCATTGCGTGTGCAATAAAACTCGTTGCTCCGCAACTGGTCTTATTTGTACCCACAGGCAATAAACCCTCGTGATACCTATTACGCCAAAAATAATCGCCATAACTTTGAGTACTTATAGTATTATAAGTGCTAATGTCCACATAGCTCGGGCTTTACCCTTGAGGAAAATGGGACCCAACAGACATGAAGTAAATGTATTAAAAAACAAAACATAAGTCAACAATAAATGCCCTGCAATTAAGGCGGCCGCATTTCACCGATCAGAAGCGTTCTCAGTAGACGCGGCAGTTTTATTTCAGGCTACCGCGCCAATTAGGAAATCGCATTTGCAGGCTCGTTCGCAGGGGCTGAGGTTCGGTAATGTTTTTTTTAAATTGAAAATTGATTTAATTTGCATTACCAAGTTTTTCCTTTTATTGCTTCAGTATGAATAAGAACGGAAAGTTATTTCTACCCTTATTTTCCTTCCATTTTTAAAATTGTTAGTGTCACAACGTTGACTTGTGAGGGAACTTCTGAGTAAATCCTTTTACATATTTTTTAAATTTTGCTGAAGCTGTAGCTTTCATTTCAGCATTTTTAAAAAGTAATGATTTTTTAATATTATATATCTGAAATAAACCTAGACATGATTTGACCCCCGAGAAGTTACCACAAATGATTGTTATATTATTCCTTCGCAAAGAATATTCTCAAAGTGAAGTGAAACACAAACAAATTTGTGGAACACGGAGCTGCTGTGAGGCGTCGAAACACTGGTAGCTTCAAAAGAAGGACATTTGTCATAAAATGGGTTACAGTTCCATAAAATTATTTTGAATTTTATTGGTGGTCCCTTAATTTTGTATAGAAGTGTACATATGACTGTCTACATATCTTGGTGTTCCTGTCATTTTGTACGTCATAAATGCTTTTCTTTTAGTTGTTTGGGCACTTCTATTTGCTAAGGTGCTTTAGTTCTTAATGTTATGTTGATTTTTCTCTTGTCTACTGATTCTTCTAATGCTTCTAAGATATTATTTTCTAGATCCCACCACGCCTTATCGATGCAGTCTCAAGCGGATTCGTTCGTTGATCTTACGTTGAGCTTTTCTATATATGTTAATACGCGTTTATATGTCGAATGTAACTTCATTTGTAAATATTTTTTTATAGTATTACGACAAGTACTATAAAATATTGTAATTTACTGAAAAGCCTGTTAAATGGAAATAGATGGTGTATATGTAATAGTGCAAGTAATCAATGTTTGAATTTGTTCACGTTGTAGGTTGACCACCTCCACGCTTTACACCAATATGTTTTCTTTTTGAGAAAAGAAAGTACAAACTTCAATTAATTGTTGCAAAATGTACTATAATCGACCACTTCACTGTGACAGACTTAATTTATGTGAACTGTAAACTTAGTAATACGTGACATAAAATAAAACGCTTTGTTTTGTGTGCACAGCTTACAGAACAAACAGTTAATATCTTATAACAGTATCAAAACTCCCAAAACTCACTAAATATGGATACCCTATACGCTATATTACAAAAGCTAAGTTATTTTTGAGCAAGGAACATAACAATTTTTCATAATAGCTGAAAGATATTTCCAAAGCTATGTACTGCAATGAATGAACTTATTATTATTTTTTATATATTAATTTACATTTTGTAGCTGCTCGGATATTGGTACAAATTTAATTGAATAACTAAGTATTCTATCCTTTAGTTTAGTCGTTATATTTTTAGTTTAATTGACTAACCCGGTAGAACATGCACAATTCAAATCAGGGTTGTTTTAAAGCTTAGGTAAAATAACAATTTGATTAAATTGCCATTAAATCCACGGAAAACTTGATTAAACGATACTCTCGCATTATATCAAGTGAAACTTTATTTATTCTTTGCAATGATCTCAACCGCACTTACAACTAATTACGATGTGTTTAATCAGGTAAGTCTTGTCTCTTTGTATTTATTAATTTGCGTGTGATAAAAGAATGCTCGTCTAAGGTACACAGATGCCCCCTTCTTAGAACAAGGTTACTTCAAATTGTATCACTCGGCTATGCAGTCTCGAAACTAAGAACCACAATGAACTCCAAACTCAGGATTACCTGCTAACCCTAATTGGCTGCAAAAACACCATCTTCAGCTACAAGGCTCCTTCTCAGTCTAATTTTTTTGTCAGCGACACCAGTTTGCCCACTTGAATTTAGTCACGAACCACCTTTATTATTTATGGTTCATGTGTTAATTTATATCTCTTTACATAATCTTTACAAATGAAACACCATTTAACTTGAGTATTGGGTTTTATGTAGTTAATATGTCAACAAGTAGTCACAACATAACATTTTTAATTGTTGGAGCTATTACTTTTTGGATTGCTATTTTAATTTTTTCTTATTACCTAGTAACTGTCATATAATTTGTTTTGCACTCCCTTAATACTAGATTACGTCTACGTGTTTTTTTATAGTGACACAATCCTGAAGGGTTACCAAAAAGGTTATGACTGTCCTTTTGGAAAATCTTTTTAATAATTTAACCAATATATGTAAATGGTCCAATTCATTTGTTGAGCAGTATAGTTTTGGCGGAAAAAGATTATTCAAATGGACAATAACAATGAAAAGTTATATTTATGAAGTTTCTAATACGTTTTTCCTTGTCTTATATATCACAAAACGTTAACACAGACCTACGTAGTACTAAAATTAAGAAAATTTTAAATTATTATTTATCACAAAAGGTTTTATGGTACGAATTTCTATTGTAATTTTGGAATACTATAAAAAAACAGGGACCAGATACCTTAAGCAGCTATCAAATCGTTATCGTAAGCATTCCAGAGCTGGGACGAAAAATATTAGATAGCAATTAATGATTTTTATTTTTTGGAAATTCCAAAATATAGAGAGGGACCGAGTAGAGAACCTTGGGACACACCATGCTACACAATTTACTGAAAAAATGTCGTTCACAAATCAGCCCTAAAACAGTTTCCCATTTATATCATACTCTACGACTAATCCTATCTATTAGGCAATGAAAGGCCATCAAACGCGAGAGAGAGGATTATTAAGGCCAATCAATTGCGTAACGGCATGCGGCATGTACGTCTGAAATTCGTCGCCGTTTTCAGGAGCGACAGTGAAGGAGAGCTGCGGCTAATAAAAAGCTGCCATCCTTTGATCCTGTGCCAAGTCACGTGGAATGAAGACACTGGGCTCCCTCTCAGTTATCCTTGCAGGGTGCAAAGTCAGGTCGGAGAGAGGGAGGGGATCAAGTAGCCTGTAAAACTGCCGCGCTGCTGCAAGAATACAAATCAGTGCCTGTTAACTTACAGCCAACCACTGTATCGCACGACATTTGGGAAATTTTATTGAGGTGCTTTGTACCTACTTTGTTTCCCGTGAAAAAGAACTGACGCAACGGAATAAAAAACCGTAAACGCGAAAAGATTTCGCAGAGATGATCAATCGGCGCGCTTTATGCATTAATGGAAATCGAAAGGGTGTTTCCATATGTGCTGCAAGTTGCTATAAATGCATTACAGTAAACACTGGCGATTCAATAAAGCAGGCTGTTTCTAAAAGTGGGAACACCCTAAGTTTAAATGGATTGTATTTATAAATCAACAATTGCCAACTATAATATTTTATTACTAGTTGGGAAAGAATATTCGCTATTGCCAATTTTTAATAATAATAAGCTAATCGTAATTTCTCTATTCCTGTAGGCGTCTTTTTAGTTAACTTAAATATTTAAATATTTCCGAAGATGTGAGAATTATATGCAGCTCTGAATATTTGTTTGTGTGACATGAAATCTCCGTAAAATTTTCCTCTGAGACAATTAGTCTTCCTTTAAATAGCATGCTGTTCTGCATAATTTCTATAAATAATTATCAAGACGTAATAATAATACGCTTGTTATTTTACGAGTATAACAGTTCAAACTTAAACAAATTTACACTAAAACTAGTTCTAAATGTTGTATAGTGCAAGTACGCAATCTAAGCGTACTACAAAATTGTAAAGATTAACTTTTCATGGAAAGAACGTGTGTCAATCAGTCTACGTGTTAATAAATTTAATATACAAAAATTAATTCTTCAACCTATAGTGGTATTAAAATCACAGCCAGCTCTGCCTCGGAGAGCACGTTAAGCCATCGGTCCCGGTCTCGGCTTGCGCAACCTGAAAACTCTGACAGCAGGCTTCTTACCACAAGCCATACGATACACACAATGTTTGAAATAATTCTGACGCAATGTATTGCAATACTCACCCCTCCTTATGATGATGTTATTAAAGCCTTATCTACGGTATCTATTTATACACTGATTGACTACACTGCAATATGAGTTGGATATGTAATTATTTTACATTACGACAATTATTTGATGTTATATACTGTTTTAGGCTTTCGCGGTTACTCGAATGATTCTTATTCTATTCCGCTTAGTATTTGTACATGAACACCTAGCATTTTCTGGCTTAATGTGCCTTGCACCTTGTGAAGTCGAGCAAAAACCCCCCGCGATGGTCATGCTCTTTGGTGGCTCGTGTTGTTTGAGTATATTAAAAACGGGGTACTTAGGCAGATTTGGCCGTTTTGCTGTTTGTGGATCCATATTCACTAACCTTTCGCAAGACCTTGCAGCTTGCATCATCAGAGTGAAAGTCGCACAGTTGTTATTTATACGTCACATTTCACTGTACGAATTCTATTTTAGTTTTAAATAGATTCTCAATTAAGACGAATTCAAGTACTTCTTATGCCTATTATTTATGAATCGTTAATATTTAGTTATTAAATCTTGCTAGCTCAGTAGAAAATGATTCTCCCAGAACAAGTCGGTTCACGCAATATCAAGATTGTATATTATTTCTGAAATAACATCTGTTTAATGAAAATCTATGTCATTTTTTTGTGACAACGGCAATGAACATCAGTGTCACTTCAAATAATCATGTTCATAGAATATCAATTGCAAATACCTCCTTGTTACAATACCTGTAGTACAATAAACTTGAAATAGTAAGTAGTACTTTTATTAATTACCACACTTCACTCATTTACTGTTTATTTTAGTTTGCTCAATAAATACCTGTGACTGCAGTTCGTTCAAAGAACTTAATCCGCCTTTTCCGAGACCCCAAGGTATACCAACTACCGAGTAACCTATATACAAGCTCAGCCTACTATCAAGAACTGCAAGCAGCTTCGGAAATGCCTCCTTCCAACTCTCAATCAGTATACAATTCAGCAACACGAACCTCGACAAAATCCTCCTGCAGTGAAGACACTATCCCTTCCAAACAAGATGTTGACAATCCAAATCATACGAATCCCGATCTGTCAGAAGCTACAGGACGTCACCTCAACTAGTGCCAATCTCAAAACGTCACTCCGACAAAAGTGCAGCCAAGTTCAACTCTACCAGATGAAAAACCACTTCTAATTCCCAAGAGTCTTACCAAAAAAAAAAAACTGCCGTGTCTCACTCCCAGTAAATATACCTGACGCTATCCAAATCACAAGATGTAATTATTCGACAATAAACTAAGTTTGATATCCAATTCCAGAAATGATTTCAATTGCCTGTAGTATTTTAAATTATGTTCTTCCTACCATACACATCTTTTACAATTCTTCATTACATTCTTCAAGTTTAAAAATTTTCACATTTTCTCTTCTGACCAATTTTATTACAAGTAAACCCTCTCCCACTCCAAAATAGATTAAGAAATCACATTAGAAAAAGGGTTTATTTTAAAAATTTTAGTTTTTTTTTCAAAATAGTTATCGACTGCATATTTTTTACAGTACAACACTCTATATTTTATTATCACATTTCGTAACACCCGCTATATTGAATAACATTCCTTGAATAAGTATTTGCTATTAATCTACCACTATATTTCAGGTAACTCTAAAATAATTTAGAACCTTCTGTTTCTTATTTTTTCTTGTTCAGCTCAATTCAAATTATTCCGTTATTTCACAAAATACATGTTAATATTTCTGATATTTAAGATATTAATAAAAAAGATAATATTCTACTATACAGCTCTTGTAATGAAATTTCAGTGTCACTTGATTAAATTATTATGACGTCATAACTCAACAACGTTGTCAATTCATTTCCCTATTATGGCATAGGTGTTTTGTAAATTCTAGGTTATGTTACCTTTATGCGTTTTTTGTTTGTTTGTTTGTTTGTTAATGGACAAGGTCTAGGCATGCAGAGTACCAGGTACCTTAGACACCGACTGCTGTGGTCATTTGGTCAAAGTCCTATTTAGAATTTTTCCGAGACTAAGGAGTTCCAACCTTAGCAAGGGATCTTTTACATGCTACACATAGTAGTAACATGGGACTCACGGCTTTACATCACTTCCGAATGATGGCATTCTGTAGAGGCTTTCATCTGGATTTTTTATTTTTGAAAACTTCATCGGGACCGGGAATCGAACTCGCGACCCTTAGATTAGTGGCCAGGATGCTTACCACTGAGCTACCGACCCCGGCATTATGCGTTTTTAAAACTTAATATTATTTTAATGTCGCGAATTTAAACAAGTGGGCAACATTTAGACGTTGAAAACGAATCTACTTATTGTAAAATTTACTAGATAAATACTTACACATACATTTGTACTTCGAACAGTTTGAAAACCATGATCTGATCACGAATGTCCTATAGTTCCATTCTGGAAGATCTATGTTACGTCCAAAAAAGCAAATTTAAAAGTAAATAATATTTTAACTTACGTCTTTATAAATTCTATATTTTGCATTGTGAATAGCAACTTCACAAAACTGAAAATATTAGGAACAAGTTGAGTATGTGGTTGCATTTTTAGTGAAGACGTCAAAGGTTGACTCGAAAAATTTAAATAAACGTCAATGTTAACATCAATTGTCACTGAGGCCTAACTTTTTTCAATAATTACCTTGTTTCGTATTTTGAAACATGTTTTCGTGTTATTACAGTGGTACGACTATGCTGTCATAGATCACGTGATACTGGAATTTCGTTACAAGAACTAATTAGCCTGCACCAGTCAAATCGATTGATCGTTGGTTGACAAACTTCGAGATAAGGCCTTAATTAAATAGCGTCAAACAAAATCGTCTGTTAAATTCAAATATTCTAAGTCTACAAAATCTTATCAATAGAAGTAGTAATATATGTGAAAATGACAAATTCCCCCTAATGCCGCAGAACACGATTTTGTATGCACATATTTCTTCCTTAGTTTATGTATGTATTTAATTGTTTAATGCACACACGAGGGATGACTGAGGAAAGAAACAAAAAGCACGCCTTGCTTATGACAAGCTAACAGTAGATGGAGAAACATATACATTGTAAAAAGACTAAAGAACATAGAAACTGGGCTAGAAAAATATGAGAAAGAAAGTAAAAAAAAAGGTTGAATAGTAAACCAAATTACTATGCAAAATCAAAATAACTAAGTCACACACGAAAAAAATACGAAATACTACATACTAATTACTCAAAAAACTAGTAAATAAAATTCCGGCAAAGAAAAACGATGACAACCGTGGAGAACAAAAGGCAAATGAGAAAGAAGGCTTAAAACAAATGAATAAAGAAATGGAGAATTGATCAAAATTAAACTAGCAATAGGAACATTGAATATAACAACAATAACAGGAAAGAAGATAAGAATAACGGATTAAGATTTAAATACTGGGAATATGCGGTAACAAGAGAAAAAGGAAATAGCAGACATTACTTAGAATTGCCGATTAAACAAAGGACAAAAATGGGAGGTGACATAACTGCAAATGAAGAAATCAGTCAAAGGAGAATTAAATATGAGACAAGAAGATCCTGAATAATAGTATTACATGTACAAATGGACGAAATACTACTTCCTATACAAATATACAGTGTCCGCCACAAAGTCAGCATAATATGGGAAACATTTTTATTTTTGATTTTTCAAAAAAACTTTTTACGTCAATATTTTGTGCTTGTCTAAAAACCTACTTAGCTCTTATCGCATATACCGAGTGATTGTTAATTATTTAGAAAATGGAGTTTTTCGAAATTGTTAAAATCCGAAAAGTGCTATTTTTCGGAAAATAAGTAAGAAATCTTTGATATTTTTTAGAGTGTGTTATTTTTAGATAACTGAACAATTTTAAGGCCAGAAAACCCTTAATTTCTTTCAACTTTAGCTAAAAATTTATTTTTCAATTTTTTAAATATTTTTCAAAATTTCGCAGTCCCGTATTTTTACGTAGTGATATATAACTTTGGTTTTTTAAATGGAACACCCTGTAGTATATTTTTAGATATTTGATATTAGCACTAGTGCTTTATGATAGCATTCTTAAATTTGAACTTTGAAACTTATAATGTTGCAAAATAAAAAATTAGCTAAAGTGGGGAATAAATTAAGCAAAATCAATAACAATTGAACAAGAAATGCAAAACAAACTCCATTTGACTCTAAACATTTCTCATAGCCGAATTATAGCACCAAACGTACTAAAACAATTGAAAACTATGTTTTTTAAATGGAACAATATGAGTTTCATTACACAGTTGAAAACTTCAGTAAAAGGGCTTTCCAACGGTGTATCATTATCGCCATTTCGTTTAGAAGTAGCTACTAAAAAATCAAAAATACGTAAAACAAGTTATAAATAAATGTTATTGTTAATGAAACTCATATTATTCCAATTAAAAAACAATTGTTTTGGTACGTTTGGTTCTATAATTCGGTCATGAGAAATTTGTAGAACCAAGTGGAGTTTGCTTTGCATTTCTTGTTCAATTGTTAGTGATTTTGCATAATTTATGGCCTACTTTGGCTAAACAGTATTTTTTGAATTTTGAAAAATTAGAAGTTCCAAAATTTAAATTTAAGAATGCTATCATAAAGCACTTTTAGTGCTAATCTCAAATATCTACAAATATACAGGGTGTTCCATTTAAAAAACCAAAGTTGTATATCACTACGTAAAAATAGGAGGCTATGGTTTAAACTGGTTTAAGTCAATGTTTAGGTTGTATACTGGCACTTAAAACAAACAAAAATTCTATTCGATATCTATATTGTTAACGAAGTTACGAGCCGTCTAGTGATCTACAAACACCCTGTATGTGCTTACGCTACTTGACTATTTGCTGTAATGCTTCCTATATAATTAATCACAGCCTGTTATTTTTCTGAATTACTTTGGGCCGGTTGCAGAAAGCAATGTTAAGTCTGGTGTTAGCTTACGTCGCGTCAAAGTGAACAAAATCGCATCAAATTTTGTTTACTAATGTATTAGTTACCATAAGCATTTGAGATTTGATTCGTTTTTGTTCACTTTAACGTCGCGTTAGGTAACACCAGACTTAACATTGCTTTCTGCAACCGGCCCTTTGGCTTGTATACATTTACCACAGCGTAAAACTGTCAACTTACACATCCCCAATTATTTTTTTAGTAGTCAAAGGAGTTTTTCAAGGTTTTATTGTGGGCCCTTTACTGTTTACTACTTATACATACATATTTCACAACGATTCTCAGCAGTTGCACTGTTTCTTTCCAAATACGTATCGGGAGACTGTGTGTGATATTAACTTGACCTTAATGTCCGATATGAATGATATCTCTCACGGCAGCTCAAAACTCAGTTGTTTTGTTTGGGAGTAGACAATTAATGATCTTCCAATTCCTATTGAAAAAGAAGCCTGATTATATATATTGCAATGAACACAATTACGATAGGAATTAATATAATTCGAGCATTGCAAATATTAATTTAACATATTCCATAAATATGATAATTTTAATTTAAAAATGTACTCAAATAGCATTAACCCTGAAATAATTTGAAGTTGAAATTTTAATGAAATTAACATTACCCCCGACTTGAATTTGAAATTGTAACCATAGCAAACTTCAACTTTATAACAACAAACAAAAAACAGTGTAAAAATAATTGGGAAGCAAGAAGCCAAGATTGGATGTATGTTTTTGGCTTTCCATAAAAATCGAGGTAAAAAGATAACAAATATAAATTTATTAAAAAATATTTTCACATTAGTAGGGTGTCGTTTGATAGGCTGCAGAGGTTTTGCATTCATTGCAGAAGGTAAAAAGTGTTGATTTGTGCATGGAGTTTAGCAGCTGTTCTTGGTGGAGATTTGTTGGTGATCCAAATAAGAACCGGATACCTTGAAGCCCAGGGAAGGCAGGTATCATCGTACATTGCAGCGGAGCCCTAGTTGTAGGCATAGAAGCTGGTATTGGAGCCGGAAGCTGAAATCAGAGTCAAGAGCAGCGAGCAGACGACGAGCATCACTTTGGCAAGTCATCAGGAGGCTTACAAGGCAGGCCAACGGATAATAAAAAGGCCCATTCGTCGAGGGACTTGCTAGAGGCACGATAAAGGTCTAAAAATCCGTCGTAGAAACATGGTTAAACTCATAAATCAGTTTTCCCTAAAATTAAACCAGTGAATTTTTGGTTGCGGCATTTGAGTGTTTCGTTTTAAAGTAACGTTGTTTAATTATGTAATATCAGCTACTCAACGCATCGATACGTAATTGTTTTAAATTAAGATAACTCTGATTTGTTTTCTGCGTTGTAAATGTGCGGTTCGATAATTTGACATTTGAGATTTTTCCTCTAACACTGGACAACAATGATTTTGTTACATGGTCAATATTTGCTGAATCTTATGCATTAATATAGTATTGACTTTAATATGTAAGCCAATATTATATTAATCTCTAATAGACTGCTAAATTACTCTTATCCATTCACTTTAAAATACTTTAAATAAAATATTTGCCCTAATATTTTATTTTATTTCTTTGACTTGGCTAGCTCAGTTTATAACAAAACATCCCATTTCAGGTGGGTACTTGCTTTAGAAAATTCTATCAAAATTATTGTACAAAAATGTTTGGTTATAGACAAGTTACTTCGGAATGACTTTAAATCTTTCAACTGTCATTGTCAACTTACTAATATTGACACTTAGCTGAATTTATATTTAATTAACACAAAACAGTTCCAATATTTTGAAAAAAGCAAGTGTTTTTGTAAGTAATTGATCATTACACTTTTAATACTAATTAATGTTTATTAATTACATATACCTAGAAATCTTCCACTTTTAAAATGGATCCAATTCTCCTGTAGAAAAACAGCACAATATAACCAAGCTATTTTGACACATGTATTTGAATCTTCAATCAGGAACCTTACTTTAATTAGAATCCACAGTGTTACAATGAACGAAACACCTCCAAACTGTCAAGCTACTACTCCAAAAGTCACTTAGCTCTCCTAGATGGTAGATCCTTCATTACATACAACTGCAAATCTAAGATGTAACCTTCTCTACAGCAACCAACATGGTATCCAATCCTCCTATTCCATTCCATAAATACCGACCCGCATAATGAATTTGTGACAGCAAGCCAAATGAAAATCCAATTCACAGATGTCTTCACGTCGACTGCGACCCTCACGAACTCGAACCAGCAATTCCCGTTCCAGGTTATAATTAATCCATTAATAAGTATATGCCAGCATTCCCATTCAAATTATTTACAGGTATCTACGTATTGACAGAAATCCACACCACAGCTCCTCCAGTCAACCCAATTAGTATCGACTCATCTCACCAATTCCAATATTCGTAGTTCTTCCTTTATTAACTGTATGGTCCCCTTCTTCACATTAAAACCCGTCTCAGTTTTTAATATTCATGTTTATTTCATTTTTTGTTACTTAATTTAGTCCTTTGCACCCTTGTATATCATTCCCTTAATACACTTTCATTATAAAGGGTTTATTTAGTAATTTATTATCAATACAAAATAATTATGTCTAACTTTTTAAAAAATCGAAATCAGTTGTTATCTAATAATAATTTTTCACTATAGCAATTCTTAATTTTAAACATAATGTTTTAAACTAACATCCTGGATTACTTTTTACTACATGCAGTACATTTTCTTAATTAATCTGACAATTTCCAAGTAACTTATTTAATATTAATTCAGCTTATGACTTTCATATTGTTTCAGACTATGTTATAGTTTGTTCTAATTATTTATCTTTTAATTATAAATTGCTCTTTGATAACTTTAATCACATTCATTTTTAATCCAAAGATAATAATTTTAATTTATTTTTTTAACAATAGATCGGCAGTCCTAATCTGCAACTATCACAGTATTTTTCAGCGCTGATTCCGAATATGAAGTCAGAAATTCCCTATCCGCCTTAGATTTGTGTAATTGCCCTTTCTATTGTGAACGTTTCTTCTTCCAGTATGAGGACTTTACTGTAATGATGTGGAATCTTTATTAGAAGCCTTTGGACATACCCACTATCTTTATGAATGGCGTCTTCTTATAGAATCCTGAAAGCGTAGTTTGAAAGCTGTCTTTCTTCTTGTTGGAAATAAATGCAGCTGATATGAAGGAAACGTTAGGGATGGGCGCGTGACGTGAAAAGAGTCGTGTCACGTCGTGTCACGGCGTGTCACGTCGTGAACGTGACTAATATTTGAAAATCGTGACGTGAACGTGAGTGAACGTGAGTGAAAATTTCCAAGGCGTGATTCACGTTTCACGTTAATTTCACGTTAAATATTTAGTAACGAATAAAAAACTGCAGGGTGCAGCAACTTTTAAATTCATTAAATCACAAATTGTGCCAAACAAGTTACATTATGTGGCTTTATCTTTGGACCCTAATTATAAATCCTTAAAGTTTATACCTTCACATAAAAGAGAAGATTATAATGCAAATAAAACTATAGATGATAATGATGAAATACATAGCAAACGACTCAAAACTGGTACATCAGCATCACATTCTTATCTTTATACACTTAGAGATAGCTCTGACGATGACACATGTAATTAGGATGATGTCGAAACAAAACTAAATTAGTATGTTAAATTAAAATTCGGTTGACATTTTAGGATTTTGGAAAAACAGTGTAAATACGCCACTGTTAAAAACACTTGAGAAATTTTAAACATACCGGCAAGTTCCGCTACAAGCCAAAGAGTATTTTCTACAGCTGGGCGAATGTTAGAAGAGCGCATAATTCGACGTAACGCTGAAAATGTTGATTACATATTACTTTTAAATCAACATTTTAATCTGTAGATGTGTAGATGAACTTATTATTCTAATAAAAGTAATGGTTTGTTTTTTATACTCGGCTAACGCTGAAACTGTTAATTACGTTTTATTATTAAACGAAAAATGTATTGTGTAGATGTGTAGATGATATTTTTAAAGCAATTTATTGTGTACTTGTGTAGATGAACTTATTCTAATAAAAGTAATGTTTTTTGTATACTCGCATCAACGCTGAAAATGTTGATCCTTGTACGTAAAAGTACTTTCAAACCAACGAATTAAAAATGTTGCCTAGCAACATATACCTTCTGTACTCCAAGGGAAACCAATAAGGGAAACGTCAATTCCAATGACAGCTTTTAGTATTAAACGTAATGTCTTTGAAGACAGCTGCAAGAAATATATTTACGAGAAATCAGTATTTATCCCTTGTCGAAGTTATTGTAGGCAATTTTCATTTTTTTCTTTTTATGTCAACTATTCTAATTGCAACATATCACGTAAATTATGTCAGGTGCAAAACATATTTTTAGTTCTCTTTAGGGTTTTTTCATTGGTTTTAAATTTGAACATTCTGTTCTATCTGAATTTAAATTTTGAAATAAAAGCTGCGTGTCACGTCGTGAGTGGCGTGTCACGCCGTGAACGTGAGTGAACGTGAGCGTGAACGTGCGTGAACGTGACCCTTTAAAGCAAGCGTGAAACGTGCGTGAACGTGACTGTTTAAAGCAAGCGTGAAACGTGCGTGACGTGAGCGAAAATTCACTCACGCGCCCATCTCTAGGAAACATATGAAAATATGAAACTTGTGTTGGATATGATTCAGTATGGGAAATATTTGTAGCATGTTTGTGATATCACTATTACTTGGTTTACAACTTGGGTATACTAAATTTTGTCATTATCTTAAAAACAGTGACCAAAAAGAAAAACACTGACTGTAGGCGAGAAGAACGTTGAGTCCAGCACTAGTAAAACCTGAAAAAGTTTACCTTCCTCCATTACACATTAAGGTAGGTTTAATAAAAAATTTCGTTAAAGCAATGAATCGTGAGGGGACTAGATTTTACTTTCTAAGGAACAACTTTCCTCATATAAGTGACGCTAAGATAAAGAAAAGTATATTTGTTGGTGCGGATGTAAGAAAACTAATCAATGATATTGAATTCGAAGACAGTTTGGATGACTGTGAGGTTAGAAATCTTTTAAAAAGGTTGTTAACAACTTCCTTGGAAATCATAAGACAGATAACTACAAAAATCTTATAACTGAGCTTTTTAAAAACTATAAATCACTTGGCTGTAATATGTCAGTAAAGATCCACTTCTTACATTCAAGCTGGATATTTTCCCAACCAACCTTGGAGCTGTAAGTGACACAGTGAACGCTTTCACCAGGAAATATCCACCATGTAGACACGCTACCAGGAAAAGTGGAACCCAAGAATTGTACCAAATATTGCAACCTACCTTAGAAGGCTCACATAACTCCGATTAGCTCAAGCTTCAGCTGCGATATAGGTATGATAAATGTGGGATTTTTGTTTAGTTCACTTTAGCATAAAGGTTTTTGTTTCACTAAGAAAGAAGTATTGGGCGCCAACAAATTTATTAAATTGTTAAATTTGTTGTTTATAATATTTATGTATACATTCAATTATCATGGGTCATGCTAATGGTTATTTATGAGGTTAATATTATAAAGGTTTATCTACTATGGAAGTTCCTGTATGATACTTTATACGTAAATATCGAATTAAAGTTTATATCAGTTTGATTTAATTCATCAAGAGTTTTATAGAAATGTTTTTTTTCGGAAATTCGGCACTTTTAGGTAAGATAAATTTAAAGAGCTTTTTATACCCTCTTAACCTATTTATATCTTTAACGAACGCTGTTAAATGATTTACCGGCTAATTCAATTCACATTTCTAAAGTATAAGAAATGCCCATTATTTGACAGATACCTGCGGTATAACATTAGACCCCTTTTTTACATTTACAAATATAACCTGGTTTTTTAGCCTCGTTACTGAAAAGTTAATTTAATCTTCTTATTACATTATTATGAATTTATTGACGGTAGATTGAACTACATATGCACATTTTAAACTGGTAACTTTATATATTTCGGGTTATGAATGAACTGAATTGTTTATATAATTTTCCTGTGGTTTTAGGACTAACCTAACTAAAAAAAGGCGATTCTATGCTGCTAGGAACTGTTGCCTTGCCCATCGACTTGAACTCTAATTTACAGGAAACAACCCCATCGCCAAACCCATGAAGTGGCTTTTTGGGTGAGGAGCTCTTGAACGAGAACTAATGTTAGTCTAACATTGTCTTCCATTTCTGTTAGGCCCTTCACAAAGGTTTCACCGAGACTCCGGGTGACTCTATCCCACTGAATCATGACGTCCCGTGCTCAAAGATAGCAAAGAATAACAGGGGAAGCAAAAACCTAAACCAAAGACATTTTCTATTAGGATATGTACGTATCGCCCAATGTATTTACCTACCAGTTAATTCGTATAACTGTTCTTTCTATTAAGAAACTGCCCAATGAAGTAATTCTATTTGCATGAGAAATCATTACCTCTTAATATAATGTAGAATTAGATTAATTACAACCTTACAGATGAAAAGTTTCCAATTTTGTAACCTTTTAAGCTGGAAATCAGCTTCTAATTTATTTGCTGCTAGACGCTATCAAGCCCCAATTTGTTTTTTATTCAAAACAGGAAGTGGTTTCCTCTTTCATTATTAATTCGAAGATTCTCAAATTAGCTTTCTATTTAAAATCAAAAAGAACTAGATGAAGACTATGCAACTTGTATTTCTTCTAAGTACTTTAAAATGTCTAACTATCAGGTTTTGTGATCATTCAGATTTATTATATTTTAGTAACTCGCCTTTGGAATGCTACAGAATGATAGCTGACTACTGCTGGAATCTCAAAACTGATGTACCTACAGCAGACTACACCAGAAAATCCAAACGAAGCTGATTTTAGCTATGTAGAAATTGCATGTATGTATAATATTGTTATACCATAGTCACAATGCTTTTTTCAAAAACAAATTGTAATTACAAAAAAAAACTATGCCCGACAAAAAGAAGCCATTTACATTTTTGAAATCAGTGTCAAAAATACTCTAAGATTCAGCTATTATCTATCATTCTTGTAACAAAGAAAAACCGAAATTTTGTTGTTCAGTGTAATTTAGAAAATTCTGTACAAAGCGATCCCATACGGTAAATAGGCAGCGTAGAAACGATTGCATTCAATAAAAAGCTGAACAATCAATGTAAAAGTCAGTATATTATCTACTAATTTACATATTTCAAATAATCAATTAGTAGAATGTAACAACCCAACCCATGAGATAGTACAATAACACAGCAGTAACAGTAATACTACATATATATAAAAATCTGGTGCGAGCCAAAAATTTGATTTTTGATTTTTAAGATTTGTCAAAAATTTTAAAAAATTGCAAATTCTACTGAAACCGTACAAAATAGAGTGTTACTTCAAGAGACACATTTTCTCTAAAATGTTAAGCTGAATTCAAAAATGTAATAATATACCGTGATCTATTTAAAATAGGAGTTAATACAAAAATTTAAAAAAAACAAAAGAAACCCATTTTAGAAGTATTCAACCTGAAAATCACCTATCTCACATTAAAAATGTAATAAAAATGTAAAGTTTGCAAAAAATTGTTTGATACGTTTTTGAACAAATCGAAAAAAAACTGAAAAATCACAAGAGTAAACACCTACTTCCGGTTATGCGATTTTCTTCAACAGATTGCTGTCGCATCTACATAGTACACAAAACTTATATATGAAGTTTGATCGTCATTCCGCTTTTCGTTTTTGAGATATTCTGTTCACAAACAGACAGACAGACAGACAGGCCAATAAACGAAAACATGTTTTTTTGGGTTCAGGGGACTCTAAAACGTGAAGATCTGTTGAAAACTCAATTTCGAATTTTTGGGGTGAATCCAATACTTCCTTTATCGTAAAAGGAAGTTAAAAATACATCTCAAATTGCATTGAAATAAGTATTTAGATATTGCAATTAATTTAACCTTATAGACGCGTTTTTCGATTGAAAGCAAGTCAAAACTTTGTAATTTACTAGTTCTGTCCAGTTCTCGTAAAATCGAGATGTGTAAAATAGATGTAATTACTTACAGTATGTTTCCTTTGACACAAAATCATTTAAACAGAATAGATCTGTATGCTCCAAATCTATTAGTTTCTTGGCCAATTGCTTGTAAATGGAAGGTCAATTTTCTCCGTTTTGTAATACGTATGCTTCGGTTCCGTAGTTGCACTTGATGTGGTATGATAATGATAATTGTAGTTGAGGTTTGTATAAACTTGATTATACCACTCCTTCTAACATCAATCAATGGAAAACGGCAAAATACATAGTTACGCCTGTACTAACTTTTGATAATGTACATAGCAACTGGCAATCACATACCTTCCTGATTAATAGGTGATAATCACACGCCTTCACAAACATCACGTTACCTGCTGTCAGTACAATTGTCAAAACAACTACATTAACTGTACTTTTAATATTTAAAATACACTATTCAAAAGTTGTTTATTGACTCGTAATATAATCTAGCCAAATGCAACTCGTGTCTTCTTGATTATCAAATCATTTCTGTTTCCACTCGATATATTGTTTAGGCAATCAGGCTCGTCCTTCGGACTCGCGTGATTGCCAAACAATATATCTCATGTAAACAGAAATGATTATTTGATAATCAAGAACCCACTAGTTGCATTATATATGATTATACCCTTCATAATGCACAAAATCCCTATTCAGGCCAAGTATTAATAAGTGAAAACACGGTGGTGTTATCGTTTTGGTGTTTTCAATTCTGAGCTGTCAGCTGTCAATGTCATACCCTTTCCAAAAATTTTTTTACGAACGCATTACATACATTTTTAGTGTTTCTAAGCAACCCGTTTCCTGAGAAAGCAAAAGTATTTTTGATAATTCAGTCATCTCGTGGTATTATTACTGAAAATTCATATACCTATAATTTAAAAACACGTATTATACGGTTGATAGTCTGATATGCAGATCTTAGATAGGTTACCTGTGGCATGCTGCCAAATACTCAGAATTGCCTCAAATTCTCACTTTCATCGTCAACATTTAAGATATTTAAATTAACTGAAAAAATTACATTATGTATTTTAAACAACGCAAGTCAGTAACCACATTTTTTTGGGTTTTACGAAGCTTAATATATGTTAAATATGTGGTTGATAAATAAATACATAATTATTATTATTAAATATTTCAGGTGATAAGTCTAACCACGAGACAGAAGGTCAATGATTTGAGCGAACATTAAAAAATTGTCCAATAAGTCCGCATTAGAGCAAGCTAAGTGCGACTCGTACTTCTCTCAGCGGAGAAAGATGTCGCCACTTAATATACCCATAGAGTTTTAATAGCTGACGTTCTCACGCGAACAGAAGTTCATAATGTAACACTAATCCCTTATGTGAGTGCACATCAGACACAAAACCAACGCCTAGTCTCATCTTTATAATCCTCGGGCTATCTCCGCTAGGTATTGATCGCTATCATCTTATAAATCACTCGGTATTAACATATATTAGCCGATTATCTGGCGTTATACTTGGGGCTCCGCGGCGTGCGAATATTTTATTGCGGTGTTTGTTTTGTGAATGAAGCAATTTTACGCCGGTTTAGCGGAACACGAGAAACTGCCCCTTGTTTTATTTAAAATTTGTTCTGGTTAAGCTCTTCGTTAATTCATTTTAAAATCTGGCGCAATTTGAACTAACGTTTGAATCCCTCAAGCAAACCCACTGAATTATCAGTAAACCATTAGGTTTCCCTATAAAGGCAAAGAGACACTCCCACAGGTTTTCCCGGCAGAGGCTTCCCGGCTAGTGCTTTATAATAAAATTCGACAAACCGTGTAATACATAATATTTAAAGTAAACGTCGCACCCCACAGTTATTCGGAGGCTGGTGTGGGAGCCAATTTATTTTTGATGCGGTATATAATTTTTCCGGTCGTCGAGCCTCAGCCGTTGTCCTGTGGGACCCCATTCAATTTATTACGTATAAATAATAATATGCTGTGACGCACTCAAACCGTCAAGTCAATAAACTGTTGCTAGTAACGCACTGAGGTAATGAACGAAAAAAGTTAATTAATTATGTGGATACCCAACTACAGCTCTCATTTTTTGTTGTATTCATAAAAATGTTGCGCCATGTAACATATTTTGTTATTATATCTTTTAGCGTTTTCGTAAAACAATATATCACTTTGATGTTATTATATGTTATTGTAACTACTACTTATACCTTAAAGCACAAGAGCTTTTGTATAACTTAAGCAACTTGCAAACCTTGTCTATATAGAATTTGTTTTTAATTAGTTGTCTTCTTTGTAATTCTTGCCATCTTATACTGCTTAATCGATATTTTACCAACAGTTGTATTTACGTATATAATTCAACTGCTTAGAATAAGCCCTTTTGAATACGCCAATGCGTGATAAAATGAAACATACTGTACTCTTTCTTATTTTACAAACCTAAGGTTCTAGAAGATCGCTGATATCTACTGTAATACCAATTTCATCTCTGGAACACATACTAAATATTATGAAACTTGTGAAAATCGTACATATATGACATTAAACTTATCAAATAATTATTAATTATTAAAGTTCACTCGCTTTTTATAGCTTACAACAAATAAACACATTTTACAAGATATCGGTTAACATTCGTATAACATACTGTATGGTGCAAATGAAAAGAATAAATTCATTCTTTCGTGAATCGGTGACTTTGAAGAAAAATCATGAAACACGTCGATTTGAATTTTTTAAACGCGAGTACCGTCATATTTTCTTTTTATTTGTGACGTCATCTGTGTGAGCGTGATGACGTCATCGATATTTTCTTTAATAGAAATGTGGGTCACCCGATGCCTCCTTTGAAAGGCCTTTTAATTATCTACCCAACCATATCGACAAGTTTAGGTAATTTATTTTTGTATAAGGTAAAAAAATATTTATTAAATTACAACATTTAAAAAAAGCAAAAAACAAGTAAGAAACTAACATTTTATTCCCAGCGACGCCCTTTATAGTCGAAAATTAATAGCTGAACACAAAACTTAATATCTGTATTAAGTAATCTGTTGTAATTTTATAATTTTTTTTACAGTATACAAAAATCAATTACTTAAACTTGATAATATGATTGGATAGATAATTAAAAGACCTTTCAAAGGTGGTATCGCATGATACACATTTCTATTTTAAAAAATATGCGATGACACCATCACTCTCACACAAATGACGTTACGAATAAAAAGAAAATCTAAGGGAACGCGTGTTTAAAAATAAAAATCGGCGGGTTTCGGGATTGTTCTGTAAAGTTACAGATTTACGAAATAGTGAATTTATTCCTTTCATCTGCACCATACTGTATATTCATGCATGTTTATTGGAATTTAATTTTCGTCCAAAATAGCTAAGATACATTCTAATATCCACATCCAAGCTTGTTTTTCTACGACGACGTTTGCTCTTATACGTTGGTGATCTTCAGTTCTTAGTACTCTTTATCTTTGCAGTCGTGTTCGTTTAATCATTTTTCTTGAATTACGTTCTGTACTAATTTTACTAGTTGATGGTTGTTGTATTCTATGCGTGTTACCTCATAGTGATCGATTTAATTTTCATCTTTCATCTGTTTTTTGGGATTAATTTCGGTATTCATTCTTTCTTTTTGAATATTTAACAGGCATTTACTTCCTTCTTCTTATTGATCTATTAATGTTTCATGGCTGGCATGAAATAATTAGTAATTGCAGTTTTTTAATATAATCCAGTTATATTGTCAGTCTCTTGATTTTTTTCTTGTGGTGCTTTAAAAATATGCTTCAAGTGTGGCTGTTGCCAAATAGGTTTTAAACAAGCACCAATTATTGATGTATCAGATTTTTTTTTGATAAATAAAAAATAAAAAATTTTCCCATATTATGCCGACCTTTTGGCGGACACTGTATAACATGTGTACCAGTTGCTTATGCCTTCAGTGATATTTTTCACAAAATTATTAATGGGAGTTCTCGCAAACTATACGTACTTACTACCTTAACAAAGTAAAATTCGAAACTTGACTCCCAATTCGCATTCGCATTCAAATAAAACTGCAGGAGTGCCTATATGGAATCTCATATACATAGAATCAGCATATTTTCGTCTTCTTGAAACATCTATGGAAAATATTGACATATTCCTCATTATTCTGCAATATTTGCCATTATCATATATTATTTAGTGTCAAGTACACATTTGCCATACTTCAGTAAATAATCGAACATACCTTAATTTTTCTCTTAGAGTGAGCATCAAACTTGGATCATGCTTGCATTTTCAGAAATCTCAATATAGAGATTTAATATGAATTATATCACTCCACAAAAAGGTTTCAGAGTTTATTGTAATGTTTTTACGTTTCAGACTATTTAAAAATTATACGACACTTCTTGTATTAAACATTTATTTACAACGATTTATCTTAACTATTTACAAGGCAACTATTAAACGCGGAACACACATTATTTATAAACTAACAGGACTATTTCTAACAAACGATATACTTTATTTATTTATACACTACTTAACATTAATAATTTATATGGTTATATTTATTTGTTATTCAGGCGTTATTTATTTCACTAGAGTTATGTACACACGGGTTAATTTATATTGCAGTTTACGCGCTTCGAGTTTGGATGAGAACTGCCCGCTATTCCTGCGGGCGTGTATTTATATTGCCGGATAGTTCCTTCTGGAAAACGTCTCGAGTTCGCTCGACCTTTCTGGCAACTCTGACCTGTCACGCGCAAGGTCGTTTCTGGAATGATCTGGAAGGCTGACTCACGCCGTCTCATGCAGCCGGCTCATATATTTGGGGCGACGGCCTGGTCCCAGGATCGTTACATTATGTTAACTAATGTCTCTTATCATTTCCCAATTTTTTCTCACAGTAGCTATATTTTTACTGTTTGTTATCATCATTGCTGTTTTGCACAATTCATATTTTAATGTGTACATATTATTAGGTTTAATATTGGTAGAATACTTGAGCTTTATGTTAGCAAATTTTGCAACTAGAATAACATGATATGCTGCATGTAATTAGTATTCCTGTCGTAAACTCTAAAGTTAAGTGCAGAGTGGGATAACTATCAGTTGCAGTCTCCATAAAACATAACGGCGTTGAGGTTTATGCACGAGACATGAAAATTATGAAACGAAGCCGAAGGCCGAGTTTCATAACATGTCACCGTGCATAAACCACTTTTAGCAAGAGTTGCATACAGTATTTTTTCTACGACCCTTAATTTACTGTTATTAATCCATAACGTCGATTTAACAAAGGTTTGCATCTACGACAGTTATAATTTATGTCATAATAAACAGATGGCTTTGACGCGCAGGTGAATGTTTGTGGAGCCAGTACTGTCAAAGTCAGTTATCAAAATAATTATTAAAACTAAATATCTGACTGTACTCATTACATAACGCTTTAATTGTTTAAAAAACACTACCTCTAACGCAAGAAGTAACTAGAATAACTTTACAATCTCACTTCCAGTGCGAAATTGTAGTTTTATAACCTCACTTCACTTATAACTCATGTGCTAAAAGTAAACAGCTGATTTCTTTAAACACGCTAATTATAAAACGTCACTTTTAGTGAAAAAAGCTAGAGCTACAAGGCCTACTTTTAGTGGTGGTCGTAGAAAAAACTATTTTATACCCAATATTTCTTTACAGTTTTCAACACATACAGCAGGAGCTTGCTTCTTTCAATTGTACTATACATACATACATAAAAAAGTTCCTTGTGTTATATTTTTTAAGATATAGGAGTCCAAAACTTAAGTATTTATTAATTTCTTTAATATTTAGTATTATATTAAGATAATATTACACATGTAAAGTTAATAATACGAATGTAAGAAGTCATTTTGTCAATTAAAGAACAGAAACTTCAAGATCTTTAAAACTTAAAATTAAAAATTGTAAAAAATATCAAAAATCTATTTGACACCAGTGTTTGTAATAAGTTGCATCGAAGTTATTTATTAAAAGCCATTTATCTATGGAATCAATGCAGCTCTATCTATTTATAATTCAACGATGTTGTCAGTTTAGCTAGTTTTGAAGTTAACAAAGGCTACCTATAGCATATTAATAAAATATAACACACAGAATTTTTTATGAAGTTTTTCATGCTCAGGAAATGCCTCTTAATAACGCAACATGGAGTTAATTCGCCATTTTTGAGTTATCTGCATTATCCGCACTTCTTTATATTGCAATGAACATAAATTCAACCAATACAATTATGATAGGAATTAATATAATGCAATCATTGCAAATATTAATTTAAAATTATTCTGTGAATGTAATAATTTTAACTTAAAAATGAACTCAAATAACATTAGCCTTGACTTGGACATCAAATGGTAATTATAAAAAGCTTTAACTTTACAATAACAAAGAAGGAGAAAACAACTGGAAGCAAGCAAACAACGAGGATCACTATGGCGAGTCATCAAGAGACTTGCAAGGCAGGCCAACCGACAATAAGGAGGCCCACTCATATCGAATGACTTGCTAGGGGCCCGATAAAAAACTAAACATACGTTTCAAGCAGAAAATCAAAGTCAGATTCACGCTTTGCTAAACTAAACCAGAGAATTTTCGATGACGGTTTTTTTGAGTGTTTTGTTTTAAAGTGGCGTTGTTTACTTATGTAATATTACTTAAGCAACGCCTCCTAATAGCAGACGTAATTGTTTTAAATTAAGCCAACTCTAATCTGTCTTCTGCGTTAAAAATGTGTGGTTAGGTCACTGAAATTTACATTTGAGATTTTTCTCATAATTTCGCAAAATTTTGAACAATTAGTTAAATAGGCAGCGTAGAAACGATTGGATTCA